>BQNB010019847.1:0-58218 GCA_026074375.1 Tanacetum coccineum | reverse complement strand
TTTGCCGAAAAATATTATGAAAAAAACGTTTGTGCATTAAATCGTTTTTTATGCATAAAAAAATCGTTTTTGTACTCAACTCCTTTTGACTTTTCGCATCAAAATTTTATTGCACATCATATTATTACATGTTAAAAATTCTAGGCATTAATAAATTTTTGTGCATCAAAATTTCGTTTTGTGTGCATTAAAAAAAATATAAAACCTCAAAATTAGAAAAACTTCCTTTACAAAAATTTTATTGATTCACAAAATTTTATACTTGTTTTATACTATGATGCGCATTAATAATATCAATGAAAAATAAAAAAGTTTGGTACGAAAACGAAATTTTTATTGCACAAAAAAGTGACATAATGCACAAACATTTTTTTAACAATTTGTTTCGGCAAAACTATCAACTTTTAAAATACTTCCTTCACAACTTTTTTATGCACTAACATACATGATCTTGTGGAATTTTTTCATAATTTTTCACGAACTTTTTTAAAAAGAAGGATATATATGTAATTTTGAAGCAAAAGATGGACATATATGTAATTTTCAAGTTTGTTTGGATATATATGTAATTTCTTTGCAAAATAAGGATATATATGTAATTCTCCCATCTATTAAAACTTTTAGAAGTGATAATGGAACATAATTTATTAATCTGAATATGGAAAGGTTTTGTAAGGATAATGGAATACTTCATCAAACCTCTTGTCCTTATACCCCTCAGCAAAATGGTATTGCTGAGAGGAAGCATAGGCACTTATTAAATGTTGGTAGAGCCCTCATGTTTTAGGGGGGAATACCATTGAACATGTGGACTGAGTGTATTTTAACAGCTGTTTACCTAATTAACAGGATACCAAGCTCTGTGCTGTCTGGAAAGTCACCATATGAATTAGTATTTAGTGTTGAACCAAATCTCTCTCACTTAAAAGTGTTTGGTTGTCTTTGTTTCTCTACTGTGCTTAATGACTCTGACAAGTTCTCATCTAGGTCTGAAAAGTCTGTTTTTATTGGTTATTCTAATGAAAAGAAAGGTTATAAGTTGTTTAGTCTTGAAACAAAAAAAGTTTATTTTTCAAGAGATGTGAAATTTTATGAAACTGTTTTTCCTTTTAGAAATAGTTCTGAATGTAAAGAGTATGATATGGTTTATCAAAATAAAAACAGTTTGAATTTTTTCAACATTGATGAGGATGAGTCTAGGTCAGATGAACCCTGTGATGATGAGAGAGATTTAGGAGCTGAAATAAGTAAAGGCACAGACAATATATCACTTGGAGGTACTGAAAACACTGAGGGTACTAGAAGGAATGAGGGTAACTCTAATGAAGGTACATCAGTAGAAGCAGCCAGTGATATAGATGAAAGTGCAATACTTGATGAAAATGATAGTCTATCTGAGGGTGATGACAACTATTACCATGAGTTTAATGATCTTTTTGAAACACCATGTATGGTGGTCAAGGTTCTGTTAATATTAGGAGGTCATCTAGGAAGTCTACTATGCCTAAAAGATTTAATGATTTTAAGATTGATAGTAAAGTTAAGTATAGTATTGATAGGCATGTCAATTATTCAAATTTGAGTGTTGAATACTTTAACTTTTCTACTAATCTGAATAAAATTGTTGAACCAAAGAATTTTGAAGAAGCTTCTAAAGATATAAGGTGGTTAGAAGCTATGAATTTAGAAATGGAAGCCTTAAACAGAAATGGTACTTGGGTTTTAACAAAGTTACCAATTGGTAGAAAGCCAATTGGAAATAAATGGGTATATAAGGTCAAATACAAGTCTAGTGGTGATGTTGAGAGATTTAAGGCTAGATTAGTAGCAAAGGGGTTTAACCAAAAGGAGGGAATTGATTATGAAGAGACATTCTCTCCGGTGGTTAAAATTGTTACAGTTAGGTGTGTTTTGTCCTTAGCTGTTTATAATGGTTGGCCAGTTTATCAACTGGATATTAATAATGCATTCTTGTATGGTGATTTGGTTGAAGATGTTTACATGTCTCTTCCTGATGGGTATTTTTCTAAGAATGATACCAGAGTCTGTAAGCTAGTTAAGTCTTTGTATGGTTTAAAGCAGGCACCAAGAAAATGGAATGAGAAATTAACTGCAGTTTTGCATGAAAATGGTTTTGAACAAAGTAAGAATGATTTTTCTTTGTTTAAAAAAAATAAAGATGGAGTAGTTATTATCTTATTAGTTTATGTTGATGATATAGTAGTAACAGGGAATAATCAAAGTGAAATCAACAAGTTCAAAGATTTTTTGAAAACAAAGTTTTTGATAAAAGATCTTGGTGTTTTGAGGTATTTTTTAGGAATAGGAGTTTTGGAGTCAGGGGGAAATATGTATTCAACTCAGAGGAAGTATTGTTTAGAACTTCTTGCTGAGTTTGGTATGTTAGCTTGTAAACCCTGTGGCACGCCTATTGAATCTAAAGAGGGTAGTAATAAATCTTCTAAAGTTAAAGCTGTTGAGGTTGGTTCTCCTTTAACAAGAGTTAACAAACTATCAAAAGCTGGTTGGAAAGTTGATATACTTGACTCATACTAGGCCTGATATATGTTATGTTGTTCATGTGCTTAGTCAGTTTATGCATGCGCCTTTGCAGTCACATTTGAAACTTGCCTTTAAACTTTTAAGGTATCTTAAAAATGCTCTTGGAAAAGGAATTTCTTTTAACAAAGGAAATGATTTGAACTTAAAGGTGTATGTAGATTCTGACTGGGCAAAGTGCAAAGTTACTAGAAAATCTATAACTGGTTATGCGGTTTTTATGGGTGAAAGTTTGATGTCTTGGAAAAGTAAGAAGCAGTCTATGCTGTCTAAGTCTTCCGCAAAAGCTGAATACAGAGCTATGAATAGTGTAACCTGTGAGGTTATTTGGATTTTAAAAATTCTTGCTGAGTTGAATGTTGATACTACTCTTCCTGAGCTGTTACATTGTGATAATAGTTCTGCAATACAAATTGCTGCCAATCCTGTCTTTCATGAAAGGACTAAGCATTTTGAAATAAAACTATTCTTTTTGAGAGAAAAAGTTGCAAGTGGAGTTGTTAAGACTGTAAAAGTGAAATCAACAAATAACATTGCTGATATATTCACTAAGGGTTTAAGTGTTGTGGATCATAGCAGGTTTTGTACAAACCTGGGTTTATATGATATGTTCAGGATCAGCTTAAGGGGGAATATTGAGAATAATAAGCAAGATCCTAAAGAAAGGACTGAAAGTGAAACTTAACTCAAGTTTCAAGGTATTAAAGGTAAAATGTTTAAGTTATATATATTATTGTTGGAAGTGTTTCTTAACTGCAGGGTTAATTTGGTCACATCTAGAAACTTGTGGAGCTAAAGTGAAGGTCTGAAGATTAAAATAGAGTAGCTATATAATGTGGTTTTTAGCTTTATTTATCTTAATCTTGTAATCGTTTTTTCATTAGGTTTTCTCTCTAGTTTTGTTTTGTTAATCTTACTATCTCTTTCTTGAGATTTTAAGATCATTCATTAGTTTTCTTGTTTGTAGTCAGTATACTCAGTGAAACCAGTGTTGAATATTGTTAAAGACTACATATCAAAAAGTGTTTCCACCCGATCCTAAAAGGGAAGAATCTTGTCGTCTGCAGTGGTCTAGACATGATTACACAAAAAAATTATGAAATGGCGATGTGGTAGCCTTTGCTCACCCTGATGACCGTCAAAGATGGTCCCAACATAGACATTTAACGGTTCGATGACATGGGCATATAAGCATAATAAAATCACCATTATGATTTTAATGCCACTAAAGGTATTATTACATAATGTCTTGTCGTTGGCGAGCTTGAAAATGATAAATAATGACAAGCACTCTCTTTGATCTTTTTGCAGCAAATACAACTAACATCGGTAGATCTTTATGGATGTAACTGACTACCGACATCACACTCGAACCATAATTTATTTCAACGTTAAGAACAAACAATGTCGTTGATCTTTGTGGTTTATCTTGAAATATGTCGTTAACCTTTGTGGTAACAAAGATTTTCAAGAACCATGCTTATTTTTTGCATAATGTATATGTAAGTGTGCATTGGAAGCAATGATATGTTTGGGTTATATTTCTCCATTTATACATAGACGTAAAGTTTATGGGGAAGAACACGCAACAGTAGCATTTGTTTTTGTACGATTTATTGCGAATTGCTAACGAATAAGTATGGACACATCAAGTTATAATTTATTATTATAATACAAAAGTTTTATTGACAGCAACCTAAAGACAACAATCCTAGTTACATGCTTTTTAAGCATATGTTTTGACATAATATTTTTTAATGTACAATCTCTTCAAACTTTTTCATATGTCAAATGTAGCTTCCTAAAAGCTCCAAATCGTCTTAGTGTCTTCATACAAGAAGGTGATAGGCTCAAAATAATGTTCACAACAACCCGTTTTGTTAAACAACAACTTTGCACGTATTTTCTATGCAAAAGTGTTTGCATTCAATCAAACCTTGATGATTTTTAACTTGCTCGTACAACCTTTTGATGCCTTTCATATTTGAGGAGATGAGGACACTTAGATCATCCATCCATTTGTGTAAAAAGATTTTATGAAGGGATGTTGGATGAATTTCTTGAAGATGCCATTGTGTATATAAATTAATGATTACCAAAGATATGTAAAATCAACTTTGTCAAATGTATCCCTGTCCCATTTCTCTACGTGTGCATTTATAGCCAAGTAATATCAACGACCTCAAAAACGTCGTGTTTTTTTGTAAATGTAAATGTATTGCCGTATATTATCAGTTCGTATATGAGCCATCTTGCATTTTTACAATTCCAAAAAAATATCCATCACGTTAATTAAGTTAAATAATATTCAATAATAGACAATTGGTGTAAACTATATATCGAAATGTGCATCAACAAAACAAGTGTCGTACAAAAGAAAATGCAACAAATATTAATCATCACATGGTTGTACAAAAGAAGATACCACACACAAAGTACTAAATTTTTCTAGAATATTTTATATGTTCCTTGTACTTCTCAATATTGTTTTTTTGTTTTTTTAAGTTCTACAAAACATTATCACATTCGTCTTCGGCAATTTTGAGTTCTTTCCTCTTTAGATTGATTTCTACCATACGTAATTGATAGTCTTGAAGTATAACTTCCCTCTTGTTTTTTAGTTTGTTAATTCGACCAATATGAAACTCAATGAGTTTGTGTTTCGTGCCACTCATGTATATTTTTTTAAAAATAGGTTGTAGCCATTGTAGAGATGGTGATGGTACAATTATATTAAAAGCACAGAGGAAAGGATGGTATGGTACTACGAAAAGAAGATTGATATGAACCTATTAATAGGAGGACGTCACACCTCCGTAACAACTTTGTGAATTCACACTACATTGGAAATAACTTGGCAAATAATGGGGGCACTTTCACATATACACCTCCAAAGATGCAAAATTGCATATACATATAAAACACGTATAAAAACCATTGTACCCGTGCATTGCATATTTGTACCAAGGATATGTATGCAATTATTCAACTTCGTAACATCTTCAAAAATAAAGTGGTAAAATGAAAATTAAATACATTAATAAATGGTAATTAGTAATTACTACAAGAAGACATACCGATTTCCAATGTACATAAATTAAATACATGTAAAATACATACGCAGTAGGTTCGCATTGCATTCGCAGTACATAGTAAATAAAAAACATTTACTATTATCCTCTTTAACATTCTAAATTGTGTACGTCTTTCCAAAATCACCATTAAAGAAGCGTCATAACTCAAAAAAGGTCGTGTTTCATTTGTGAATAGCCGACTTCTGGTTGTAATATGTGCGTAAAAAATAAAGTACTTTTGTGCAGCTAAAACTCTCATCCGAAGATGGTGAACACAAGAACCAATGTGGAACCCATGTAGAAAATGATGGACGTAATTATTTGTCCTTTAAACTATTTTGTTAACCGTTGATAAAAACATTCAACATTTAACATTTTAAACTCGCTAAATATATTGATGTGGTTAGATATGATCCATTGTAATGACCTCGTTAGAGGCCAAGATTTGTGTTGATCCCACTTGAATAGATCTTGCTTAGCTTGTAAAAGGATTAGTTGTATTGAATAAATCCAAGACAACTATAGTAGAAACCTTGATTATGAATATCAAAGACTATGCGAAATCTAGTCAATGATACTAAGAAGAATTCTTTATAAAACAGTAACACAAAATCAATAACAAAACAGATTACCAAACTTTTAGCCTCAATATAAAACGAACACTCTTAATAGTGTTAGGGTTTACAAAACCTTGAAGCTATAAACGACTATATAAAGATATATCAAACTACATGCCCTATGCCCTCCTTTTATACACCAAGGAGTCCTACATGGCTTACAATATATTCCTAAATTATCGTGATCTTCTAAACAAATAACTTATACATATCTTTTACCAAAATATCTCATACTTATCCCATAAGTAATCTTGATAAGCAATCTTCATCTTTATCCTTCTTACAGTAGAAACTCTTCTAGCTGTTGTAATCTTTCAGCAGTTGTAACTTTCATACCAGCAGCATTAACTTTTGTATAAGTAGCACTAACTGTGTACAAGCAGTAGTAACTACTTAGAATATTTTCTTTATTCTTCACTGGCAGTACTAAGTTACACTAGCAGTACTAACATATACTAGCAGTACTAAGTTACACTAACAGTAGTAACTTTTATACTAGCAGTATTAACTAGTTAGTAGGATTTCTTCTAAGTCTCTCAGCAGTCTTAACTTCCATTAGCAGTAGTAATATACACTAATAGTAGTAACTAACAGTACTAACTACTTAGCATATTTTTTACTAAGATTACTAACAGCACTAAGTTATGCTTGACATCAGTAACTCTAACCTTAGCAGTATTAACTCCAACCAGCATTAAAAGGCTTTTAATCCTAACAATCCTCCCCTAAACTTGATGTTCATCTTTTGAATCTTCAAGTTTTATTAAAAGTCTTCACCATCACCAGGAGGATGTATTCAAACACTTTATTTCTTCTTGATCTGCTTTGTCATGAGCTTTAGGAGTTGATAACACATCCTATTCCAATAGTCAGTTTAAAGCTTCTTGTTGAGCATCTCTGTGATTATTGCAAGTGTAAGAGGGTACTTTTTCTCTACTAGCATAAAGATATGTATGTTTTGAAATCTCACAAAATGCACTCCACATGAAGAGAATAGCTTTCAAACTGTTACTTTATAACCTTGTAGATTCCTCCATATTTCACTTTGTACATCAAGTTCAAACATTACTTTCAGATCTCCATATAAAACTCTTTCATATGCCTCCTCTGGCCTTGTATTCCTATGTTTAGCTTTAACCTACTTCCAGAGTGTTTCTAAGTCTTCCCTGTTAATATTCTAAAGCATCCGAATCATAGATAAATACCTTTTTGAACTTCCATTAGCTCTTATCAATTGAAAGTATAACATCTTTCCTTCTTTGATGATTTTCCATTCAACTATGACTGGAGGCTTAGTGATTAGAGGTATAGCATCAATTGCTACCCCATCATCTTGAACTATCTCCACATGTTTTTTTATCTCTGCCTCCTCTTGATCATGATCTCCTTTAGCTTCTACATGTTCATCTATCCTCTGCTTCTTTGAATTATCATATTCAAGTTCTTCTCCAGCTCTTTTATAACTTCCTTCTGCTTTTGTCTTACTGCCTTTCACCAACTCTGTATCCATGTTTACAAAAGTGTTTACCCTTTTCATCTCTTTATTAAACATATCCTGGATCTCATCATAGCTTTTGCTCTTCAGCTGATTGTGTTTGTATCCAGCCATGTTTTTCAAATAGGCAGACATTGTATTTCTCTTTTGTGCCTTAGTTGGTGGCTTGTTCCTTTTCTCTTAAGCTCTTAATGCTGCAAAGTGTTTCTTTCTCTTCTCCAAGAGTTCTACAACTTTGACTTTTCTTTAATACTCAACTGTTCTTGTTCTTCTGTTTGCATTTGTTGAGCCAATTGAAAGTCAGCATCCATCATAGCTTGTGTGTTATCTCATGATTCAATTAAAGCTATGTTGGCTTCTTCTTCCTTTTGTCTTGAAAGCCTCTCTTCTTCTTCCAATTCAGCTTGTAGTTGAGCTTCAAGATTTCTAGCAACTTCTTCATCAATTGCAATTTGATCTTTCTTCTTCAAAGGTTTTTCAGGCTCAACCATTTTTGCCTTGCCTTTGTCTTTAGCCTGTGGAAGTTGTGAAGGAGAAACTATTGGTGTAGATGCAGGTGCCTGCTCCTCCTGATCATGAAAGACAATTCCTTTTGCCTTTGGTCTTGAGCTGGCAGGTGTAACTGTTGTAGCAGCAGTTGTAACAGCCTTGGGTTTTGCACTTTTAATCTCTATCAAAGTCTGAGCAAGAGTCAATTCTTCTGGAATTTCAACACTGGCAGTAGTAACTACTTCACCAGCAGTAGTAACTGGATCAGCAACACTAACTGGAATTGAACTTTTTGTAGTTGTATCAGTATTAACTATAGGCTCTTGAAACACCTCATCACCATTAAGAACACCAGTATCAAACATCAAGTCTTCATCATTTCTCCCTTGAGTCTCATCAATCAAGGTCACCTCTGTATCAGCATCAAGATCAGCTATTTTCCTCCCCTGTTTGGATGCATCCTCCTGAGCACCCAAACTAGCATCATCAGAGGATTCAATCCTTCTTGACAAACCAACCTTGTACAATCTTCTTGGCTTGTAAGTTCTGGACCTCCTTTTCTTCTCCAGCTTCTTAACTCTCTCCTTCAATGTGGCAATCTCTGCAGCTTGAGAAGTATTTGTATTTTCCAGGGCAAGAACCCTATCAGACAGTTTGGCACAAAGGTCCATCAATTCATTAAGTTGCATTCTATCCTCACCACTTTGAGATGGATCATAGGAAGGGGTAGACACATGCTCCTCATTGGTAGCCTCATCAGTGATAGGCTCTGTAGGACCACTGTCCTTCCTCTGTTTCCTTCTTAACTGTTTCTTTTAGGGTCTTGATGTAGATGGTTGAGTAGTAGTGTGATGGGAATCAGTAGGAACTGCTGACCCTTCACCCACTTCTTCAGGAGCTTGAACCATCATAGTTTGAAATAAAGGTGTGATCCTACCAGAAAATCCCTTTCCTTCCCTCTTCATGTTAGCAAAAATCTTCTTGGTATGGGAGGGGGTAACATAGATCTCTTTATGTTTGGACATATCTTTAACTTGTTTATCCAGGAACACTTGCACAAACCTTGGATACATTAGAAATTTAACCCCACCTTCTAAGTTCTTTACCATATTGTCAAAAATGTACTTGGAAAAGTTAAATATTTGGTTTGTGGCAAGACAGATGATAGCAGAGGCCATAGTACTACTGAATTCATTCTAGGCAGTTGTCTTAGCACTAAGGCATTGTAGAATTGTATGAATTAAAAACTTCCACTGAGGAGAAAAGAATGCTTTGTAAAAAGTAAGCTTTTGTGAAAGGTTTTCATACCCCATTCTTTCCAGTTCTGCAAAAATGGTAGCAGTGGGTAGACAATCTGTTCCTTTAGCATCTTTTAGGTGAAGAGCTCGTCTTACACTTGTTTCAGTAGCGATCACCTTCTTCCCATCTACTAAGGCTTGTATTTGCACTTCCTCATTGTCAGTTTGTACCTTAGTAGTAGCCTAAAACTGCTTAATGCATAAAGTATAGATAGTTGGATTCAACGTTAGCGCATATCTGATAGAACTTGCATTCAGAAAATCAATAATTTGCTCAAACCCCTCACTTTCTTCAGGTTTATCTAAGAATGCGACTAGATTATGTGTTTCAGCAAATTTTGGGGTCGACATTGTGATGGGTTTTAAGGATTAAAGATAAAATTGAGTTAGGGTGTATGATTAGAGAGTATATCAAAGTGTAAAATCGATCGAATGAGTGATTGAAACCCTGAATCGAAGTATTTATGAAACCCCCCTCAACAACATTAACTTGAACTAGCAGTAGTAAGTTAAGTTTGGCAGCATTAACTTAACCAGCAGTAGTAAGTTTAAGCTTAGCAGCATTAACTAATACTGGCAGCAGTAAGTTTAAGCTTAGCAGCATTAAATTTGATACACCATCATTAACTCCAATTTCATTCCAAAAAGCATTTCCATCATGAATTTTGACTCTCACAAGCTCTCTTTCTGTTTTTTATCTCACAATATCTCTCATTTCTTTTTCTCACCAATTCACTCTATCTGTTTTTATATCATAAATCAAGATCCCTTTCAGACAGTTTGGTACAAAATTCCATCAATTCCTTTAGTTTTATACTGTCCTCCCTACTTCTAGGTGTGTTAACTCTTAAGAGAGGTAGATCATTGGACTGTTTAGATGCAGCCTCAAACCTAATTTGAGCTTCTACACCCCCCAATATGGTATCTTGGCACTTAGGACCACTACCTGAATCAGTTCCCTAAGGAAAAGACTCATTAAGTGTTGCCATGGATTGGGTCCTATTTATGTTACCACTGTCCTGCTCTGCTTCTAAGCTAGAAGCAGTAGTGGCAGCCCTTTCCATTCTGTCTTCCCACTCCTTAATGACAGTCTCATCTGCTACAAGGGGAATAGGTCCACTAGACTGAGATATCTCAGTGGGCCTTTTGGCTTTCCTAGGTTTTTGAGTCTTTTTGGGTTAAGATAATGATGGAATAGTGATTGGTTCAAGATTAGATAGTGAAGCAGTTATGGATGTGTGTTGGGGTTCAGTGGGATTTCCTGACCCTTCACCCACTTCTGCTTGTTGTTATGCAGCATTTCCATTTCATTACAAGCATCCTTTGTGTATAATCAGCTTCATAGTAACACAATTAACCTCCCCTCAATCAATACTTCAGAGGTTAAGCATTCCAATACTTGCAATCAGATATTGAAATCTGCTAACATCAAATGCCTTTGTGAGTAAATCAGCAACATTGTGATCAGTGTGAATCTTGATCACTTGAATTAATCTCTTCTCATATGAATCCCTAATGAAGTGATGTCTAATCTCAATGTGCTTAGTCTTTGAGTGAAACACTGGATTCTTAACAATGCAGATGGTGCTTTCATTGTCAATGAAAATCTTGGTATTCATGAAATTTATCAATAATCCAGCATTTGATTTGTTATACATTAATCATGTCCATAGCAACTAGATGCAGCTACATATTCTACTTCAGTAGTAGAGTTGGCAACTATATTTTGCTTCTTACATTGCCATGAGATCAATCTCCTCCTAAGAAATTGACAACCTCCTATTGTGGATTTCCTGGCTAAACTTACACCAGCATAGTCACTGTCAGTATAAGCTTCCAAGTCAAATGGTGAGTCCTTAGTATACCAAATCCCCAATTTAGGTTGACCTTTCAAGTATCTAAAGATTCTCTTCAAAGCATGAAGATTAAAAAACTTTAGGTGTGAGTTAAAATCTTGCACAAGCACATACAAAAACATTTATTATCAGGCCTACGAAGCTGATTAGCTACTTCAATGTTCTCTAATCATTGATCTATATAAGTGAACATCAACATCTTCAGCTTCTGCATCTTTGAGCAATGGCTTTGAAGTCTCCATAGGAGTACTTGCTGTCTTCACAGTTAAAAAACCAAACTTCTTCAAAATTTCATCCACATACTTGTCTTGACTGATGAAAATTCCATCATCTTTCTGAGTCACTTATAGTCGTAAGAAGAAGGTAAGCTCACCTATAGTACTCATTTGGAATTCTTTGTGCATAAATTTCTCAAACTCAGTGCATAAACCCTTCTTAGTAGATCCAAAAAAAATGATATCATCATATTTAACTTGAACAAGTAGAAATATCACATTTGGACTTTTTAATGAATAAAGTCTTATTCTATTATTGCCCTCTCTGAAATCCATTGTCTAATAAACAAGTAGATAGAGTCTCATACCAAGCTTTAGGAGGTTGATGTAGACCATATAATGCCTTTTCTACCTTATAAACTTTGTCAGGAAACTCTAGATCTTCAAACCCTGGAAGTTAATCTTGCTATACAGAAATGCACTCTTTATATCCATCTGATACACAACAAAGTCTTTGAATGAGGCATAGGCTAAGAACAGCCTAATTGCTTCAATCCTAGCAACTAGAGCAAAAACCTCATCATAATCAATTCCCTCTTCTTGAGTGTATCCCTGAGCAACCAACCTAGCCTTGTTCCTGATTACAATGCCTCTTTCATCTTTCTTCTTCCTGTATACCTATTTAGTACCAATAGCTCTTTTGCCATGTGGTAAATCCATCAAAGTCTAAACCTGTTGTAATTTGAACTACAGAAGCTCTTCTTGCATAATTTCTATTCAGCTTGGATCTTGTAATGCTTAGATTACCTTTTTGGGCTCTACTTGTGATAAGAAACATGGAAACAAATAATTCTGAAAGTTTTATGGTTGATTCTCTATTTCACTGAACTAAACATACCATGTTCAGTCACATTCTTTGTCATCCTTCTGGTTTGAGGTGCTGAATGTATATCTCTAATGATTTGTTCAAGTGGATGATCCATTTTGAATTCTGGTAGTTAGAGTAGGACTGATAAGGATATTTGTATCTAAATTAGTCATGTCAACCTTTGCATCAACTCCTTCATCATCATCTGAATAGACAATCTCTTCTAAATTAGGCATGTTTGGATCATCATCACATCCATAGACTATATTCTCATCAGCAACATTATTTTCTATGTCAACAACATTAACAGTTGGACTAACAGTATTAATGTTGTTAGTGCTGTTGACATTTGCATCCTGCTCTTGATTAACTCTTGGCTCCTCTGTATTTGGCACCTCACTATCTTCATTCTCTAGATCTTTAGCATCCTTCTTTTCCTCCTCCCCTGATGGTTTGAATCCAGCACCAGGAGAATCCTTTAAACTAGAAGAGAATGATGGATCTTGAGTCAAAAATGGTAGCAGTATGTAATCTTTGCCAGGTATTATCTCCATTCTAGCTTTTCCTGCATCATCACATGCTTTTTTACCTGCACTACCATTAGATTGATTCCCTACAACAACTGGATCATAATTCATAGATTTTGTTAGAGCATCTATATCAAAAAGCTAATTAGGTCCACTTCCTGCAATATTAGGTGTATCCTCACTAAACTTGACATGCAGGTTCTCTTTAACTATCCTAGTTCTACTATTGAATACTTTGAATGCTTTACTATTGGTAGAGTATCCTACAAAGAACCCTTTATTTGCCTTTCCATCAAACTTACCTAGGTGATCTATGGTATTAAGGATTGTAACAGGACACCCAAATGGTCTCATGAAGCTTAAGGCAAGTTTTCTACCTAGAAAAAGTTCATAAGGGATCTTGTTGTGAGGGTTAATTACTAATACCTTATTTTGTACATAACAAGCAGTATTAACTGCTTCAGACCAAAAGGTAGTAGGTAACTTTGAATCAGCTATCATAGTCCTAGCAGCCTTTATTAGTGTTCTATTTTTCCTTTTTGCTACTCTATTTTGTTGTGGAGTCTTAGGAGCACTAAATTCTCTCTTAATACCCTTTATTTTACAGAACTGATTCATGACCTTATTCTTGAATTCAGTCTCATTGTTACATCTAATTACTTTCACCTTAAGGTCTATTGGATTTTCTATGCCAGTTATGAATGTTTTAAGGATTTCACTAGTTTCATTCTTAGTGGCTAAAAAGAAAACCCAACTAAACCTACTATAGTCATCTGTGACAACTAGGCAGTACATCTTTTTCATTGGACTCTTTACAAATATTGGCCCAAACAAATCCATATGCAGCATTTGTAATGGTTGGTTGATTGAGCTTACAATCTTAGTCTTACAAGAGGCTTTATGTTGCTTTCCTTTCTGACAAGCAACACATATATGATTATTTTCAAAAATCTTTGAAGGTAAACCTCTTACAAGGTTTCCCTTTACTAGTTTGTTCATAGTTTTGAAATTTATATGTCCAAGCCTCCTATGCCATAGATTAGATTCATCTAATGTGGCCTTTGCAAAGAGACAAGTTAGACCTCCTGAAGGAACAATATTCTTTAAATCAACACTGTACATGTTATCTTTTCTAGGAACTCTAAGCAAGACATAATTTTCATCAAGTAGCTTAAATTTAGGAGACAAAACAACACATTCAGTGTCTGTAAAAAGAATACTGTTTTTATTGTCATACATTTGTGAGACACTGAAAAGGTTAAACTAAAGCTCCTTAACAAAGTACACATCTTCAAAATCTAATTTACCTGTACTAATTTTACCTTTACCACTGATTTTACCTCCTTTAGGATCTCCTCCAAAGGCAACAAATCCACCATTAATTTCTTCATAATCTGAGAGGTAGGACTTGTTTCCAGTCATGTGTCTAGAGCATCCACTGTCAATGACTCCTTTTTCCTACAATTCTAGTTGTGGATTACCCTGCACAAAAAGTAAGAGAATCAGGCTCTCTTGGGGACCCAAGCCATTACAGACTTGGAGCTGCCTTGTGCATCAACATAGATAAATCTTTTACAGTTCATTGATGCACCATTGTGTCTGGAGACATTGTCTAAAACCTTTTACTTTGGTCTCCAAACCCAACATGCTGAGGCCTTAATGGCTTTAGCCTTATTTCCCTTATTATCACTTACTACTGCTTTTGGCCCAACACTAGTAATATTTCCCTTATTATCACTTACTACTGCTTTTGGCCCAACAGTAGTAATGTTTCCCTTATTATCACTTACTACTGCTTTTGGCCCAACAGTAGTAATGTTTCCCTTATTATCACTTACTACTGCTTTTGGCCCAGCAGTAGTAATATTTCCCTTATTATCACTTACTGCTGCTTTTGGCCCAGTAGTAGTAATATTTCCCTTAACAGTATTGTTAGCCCTAAAATATGGTGACTAATCCGGAATTACATTTATCATTTATAGTCGGGTCGGGTTAGTTTAGCTAGTCTTTTGGATGAGGGTGAGTCATTCTTTGAGAATTTTGGTGATTCGCCCTTCTAGCATTGTTTCATACAGTTTTTTTCACCATTTTCTTTTCATAGAAATCACAATCTTTGATCAAATGATTAAAACTGCCACATTCATAACAAGCTTTATTTTTAAACTCAAAATTACTTCCTAACTTCTGAGTCATCAAATTATTCCAGTTTCTCTTATTACCTATCTAGGACCTTTGACTATTTTTCTAGTGGTTTTTAGCTTCTTTTTAGGGCTCTATCTTCTTAACAGACTCCCTAGGTGTTTTCACATGCTCATTAGATTTAACAAATTTTACTTTAGCAAAACTAGGTTTTCTCTATTTAGACTTAAACTTAGTCTCATTCTCATCCTCACTGTCAGATATCTAGTCTTCAATAAGTGGTTCACTAACAGACTTAGGTTTTGATTCAATAGTCTTAACTTCACTAGTTGCAACTACAGGCACACTAGTTATTGACTCACTAAAAATTATTTCTTTTATGGCAAGTTACCACTTTGGTTTAGGGGGTATAAAGTTCTAGTGTAGGGGAGGTGGAACTGCTTGATACCCATTTCACCTGTTTTGTGCTTATTCTTCACCTGATATCAAACATTTGACTATCTACCATTGACTATCATTACACCACAAGTCTTGAACCTTACCACTTACTTAAACTCTACAGTTTGCTTAGATTTTTAGATGAATTTTCAAACTTTTTTAAGGTAAGTTTTAAATCATCTCTTTCCTTTTCAGCTTTTTCAAATTTCTTTTTAAGCTCTGATAGTGCATTTATCTCTAACGTAATTAGCAAGTTTAAAATCTTTATGTCTCTTCAAAACAACTCATTCTTTTTATACATATCTAGTCTAGCCTCTATAGATTCTAGACCTGCTTTATAAGCACCTACATTTAATTGAGACTTATTAAAATCTTTTGTCAGATTATCATAATGTTCTTTGAGAGTTTCATAAGATTTTAAACATGCTTTAGAACGAGTAGATACCTCAGAATCTGAGCTTGAAGAACCTAAAGATGTAAATGACATAAGCGCAAAGTTTGTAGGTCCTTCTTTAGCCTGATCAATCTAGTCATATCCAAGTCCATCTTGAGCCACCAAAGCTTTTGTCTCTGTTGTTTCCACTGTCACATTCCTCCTTACAGATTCTCTGTTCCTGTTCTCTCTTGGAGCCCTACACTCCCTTGTAAAATGACCCTTTTTATAACAGTTATAGCATTCCACCTTTGATTTGTTAAACCATATGGTCTTAGAACCATTTGCATTAAACTTCCTTCCAGTTTTATTTATAAATCTTCTGGCTTTCTTGGTCAACATATCCATCTGCAACTTTAGATCCATCTCTTCCAAGTCATCAGCATCAATATGTTGTAAGTCGTCATCATTTAATTGTGGACTGTTAGATTGGTTTACAAAGAAAGAATAGATGACAACATCACTCATACTATTAGTATTGGCAGAGTTAGAACCATAAGCTTGATTGGAACTGCCAGAGTTATTGGAAGACACAAAAGCCACATTCTGTGAATTTTGGTTTGAGCTTGATGACCCTTTAACTTCAGTTTCATAAATCTTTAGATTTTTGTACAGGTCATCCATGCTTAAGGTGTCTAAATCAGGTTTGTTTCTCCAGATCAAGGTATGAGTCTTCCATTCTAATGGGAGACTTCTTAGAAACTTCAGATTTATATCTTCTTGAGAAATAGTTTCACATAGAATCTCTAGATGACTGATAAGCTTTTGAAGCTTATCATAGGTTTGATAAAGTCCTTCTGAGCTTGATCTATTGAAATTCTCATACTGTTGCTTTAGAAGTGTCTTCTGAGTTTTCTTTGACTCCTTATTACCTCCAAACCTTTTCTCTATAGCTTCCATCAGAGTCTTGGCACATTTGTAGGTATTAAACTTTAGTTGATGTTCATTTGGAAGGGCCATCAACAATGTACCTCTTGCCTTTAACTCATTCTTCCTTGCTAACTTCTCCTCTGCAGTTGTAGGAGGATACATTTGCTCAACACCATTAACAGTTCTCTTTGGTGGAGGTGAGTCTCCATTTACTATTACTTCCTATAGAGCATAATCTGTCATTAGGAAGTACTCTTCTATCCTCATTTTCCAAAGCTTAAATTCTCCTAGATTGAGCACTGGAAGTTTTACAGCAGCAACCATTGGTGAAGATGCTGCCTCCATGTTTTCACAAACAAATAGATCTGGTAAGTGTAGATTGTTTCTTCTTATTCAAAGTTTCTCAACAAGGTCTGATACCACTTGTTGATCCCACTTGAATAGATCTTGCTTAGCTTGTAAGAGGATTAGTTGTATTGAATAAATCCAAGACAACTATAGTAGAAACCTTGATTATGAATATCAAAGACTATGCGGAATCTAGTCAATGATACTAAGAAGAATTCTTTATAAAACAATAACACAAAATCAATAACAAAACAGATTGCCAAACTTTCATCCTCAATATAAAACGAACACTCTTAATAGTATTAGGGTTTATAAAACCTTGAAGCTATAAACGACTGTATATAGATATATCAAACTACATGCCCTAGGACTTCCTTTTATACACCAAGGAGTCCTATATGGCTTACAATATATTCCTAAATTATCATGATCTTCTAAACAAATAACTTATACATATCTTTTACCAAAATATCTCATACGTATCCCGTAAGTAATCTTGATAAGCAATCTTCATCTTTATCCTTCTGACAGTAGAAACTCTTCTAGCAGTTGTAATCTTTCAGCAGTTGTAACTTTTATACCAGCAACATTAACTTTTGTATAAGCAGCACTAATTGTGTACAAGCAGTAGTAACTACTTAGAATATTTTCTTTATTCTTCACTGGCAGTACTAAGTTACACTAGCAGTACTAACATATACTAGCAGTACTAAGTTACACTAACAGTAGTAACTTTTATACTAGCAATATTAACTAGTTAGTAGGATTTCTTCTAAGTCTCTGAGTAGTCTTAACTTCCATTAGCAGTAGTAATATACACTAGTAGTAGTAACTCTAACCTTAGCAGCAGTTACTTCCAAACATTATCAAAAAGCTTTTAATCCCAACAAAACTTCTTTTAAAAAATTACAAAAAAGAAGAAGTTTTTTCTAATCATAACTTGCAATGTTGCAAAGATACAAAAGTAGAAAAAATGATAATATTTGTTTTTTAACGTAAATACTAACATAATATCTCATCCTCGCCTATATAAAACAAGCTATTGTTAAGCTAGATCTCTCTTCAAAACTCAAAAAATTAACACCTGGCATGTTACCTTATCCAATGGCCCATATTAACTTGCCTTTAAAAAAAATAAAACATACCACAAATAAACCCCCAACCAGTTATCCCCAAATCAGTTTTCCTATAAAAAAACCCCAAATCATTATCCCTAAAAAACGATGACCCAAATTATTATCCCTAAAAAACAATGCTAATTAAATTAGTGATAACAAATCAATTGTCAAAAACAATAAATTATCATGATAATAAATTTCAAAATGTTGATTAAATTAACCATTGAGTCATTCTATTATCATAAACCTAAAATCAAAGATACAAATGTTAGTTTTTCATTTTGTTGAACAAGGTTCAATTTGCAAACATGTGTGCTTTTTGATTTTTATCATGTTGTCGAATAATTATATTCATTTTAAGTCTCGATTCTTATTTGTTTTATAAGCATTATGCATTGGGTCTGAATGTGTTTTTGATGAACTGAGATATGTAAAGTACTAATTTTTATAGGTGGAGATGATAGTTTATGGTTAAAGGAAGTAGTGACATTTCTAAACCTTAGTCAGGCCCCGCTAAAAGATACATAAATATACATTTCTTTCGGTCTTATGTTCTAGCTTTTTTGCATTATTTATATTAGTATGCTATATGCTCCAAGTACTACTCAATTGTCTTAGTTTTGCTAGGTTTATATCTTAGTCTTTTTATGTTCCAAGTACTATTCATTAGGTTTATATCTGAGTTACCCTATTTACCTGAACTTCTCATATATCAAAGTTCTTAATACTTTATTTTGAAAATGAACATCTTATATGTATAGTGATCATATTTTTAATATATTTGCGCAGTTAGAGGCAATACAATGTCTACATGTTTAGTTTATAGCTTTTAGCCTTGCCATCAGACTATGAAATTTTATTATAAATTTAGGTTGTTGTTTCATTTGTCTCCATTGTATGGATAAGAAGCGAAAGTTAAAGTGATTCACAAGTTTATAAAACGTCTCCAAAGATGTGGGTCTATAAAGGTGCATGGCCTTTACTACTTTCGCCACGGGTGGTAAGCATTTTCAATATTTATGAATACAAACTTACTAAGTTATGGAAGTGTAACATTGGTTATTATTCATAATAAGTGTAGGTTTAAGGAGTGTTTAGATATACAAGTTCATATTTCTTATTGTTTTTATTCAGTTAAGTAATCGAAAGGAATGATTTCATGATGTTGATGTTGAAGGTGGTTATATTAAAGATGATACATTGCACTTTGGAAAGGACGTATTTTGTATGCCATATATGCACGGAAACCGGCTTACTAAGCTCATTTCTTCTATAAGCCAAGACAAATGAATATCATATGTTGCAGTAAATTTGTCACAAACCAAAATTTTAACAATTCAAGGCATGTTAATCACTTAATCGAATCATTATATTTCAACTTTTTACTTATTTAAGAATTTGCATGATGAAAAATCAAAAAGAGTAAGTTTCTGCCGTTTTTGTGACAGGTGTCACACCCCTAAACGGGGCCTAGACGGAATACATGTCCGAGGGCGTGACGTCATAATATTCATCACACAAGATCAAGGGAACGATCACTAATTGGACGTTTTGAAAACAATCATACTCGTTGCATTGATTCAAAATAAAAAGTCTTACAAACCGTTCAAATATAATTAAGAGAGTTTTGGAAGCATAATTAAATTGTAGCGAAAGCAAAATTTGTTTTGACAAACGACAACGAGCATGAATATAAAATAAGTCTTGAAATCGTTGAAGTCACAAAACACATAGACTCCAAATAGCATCTTGAGAATAGATCCAAGCTAAGCACCTGAAAACATTGCTTAAAACGTCAACAAAAGTTAGTGAATACATAGGTTTAGTTTAAAATTTAGTAAGGTGGACCACAAGATTTCCAAAACGCATGTGACAATTATAACATATACAATTTCACATAAAAAGGCATTTACGTTGCACTAAGCTTATAAAACCAAGATCACCTAAATGAAATCCGACATGTTATACGTCCGTTACTTCGGTATCACCGCAACTAGTAAGCACTACTTACCCGGACAGGGATAATCAGTCCCCATAGATCTATTTATAACACTCATGCTTACTTAACCAAAGGTCGGTTAAGAAATTAACGGTTCATGATAATTTGGGGAATAGTGGTCCATACGCTACTTAGGCAACACGTAAACAGGGAAAATCTCACGTAAAGTTCTTGTGTCCAGTTTTTAAAAGCAAACAATGTTCTCACCCTAAAGTTATGAAACGCACGTAAAATTAGTAGTATAAAGGGGGGCCCATTAAACTCACTAAGAAATGTGAGAAGTTAAATTAACAAATAAGTAAAACGAATTAACTCGAACGACTCTAACAGCCACCTAATTAAAAGACGCGCTTCAGAAACGAGGGATAATACAAAACACCAGATAAGACGCTTATAAGAGAAATAGACATCCATAAGTTTTGTGCTTTAGTTTATATAATAAAAACTTGTCATTACGAAAGTATAAAGTTTACAGTTACGTTATGCCATGTTTTACGAAAAGTTTCTATTTTTGGAAAGTTACTTATTTTTAGAAAGTTTATGTTTTAGGAAAGTTCTAAGTTTCAGGGCGTTAATACCGTCCCCTAATATTCGATGATTCCATTAATCCTAAACGCACTAGTGACACCTAAATGCCTACATCTTTAGAAGTTTCCCGTTTTAGAAATCCCAATAATATATTTGTGACGTTTCTAATGTTTCCATTCAATATACTAATGTTACAATATGTTTCGCCAATGTTTTAAAATCTCAAACCATCCCGAAATTGTCTGAAAACGTAATTTACTATTTCAATCAGCAACCACTTAACTATTTTGCAGAAAAATGTTTCAAATTTCATTCGGCTATAACTTGACCGTTTTAAGTCCGTTTTTAATGTTCGATATATGAAAATCTATCTACACGAAACGAGTCATCCGAAAGCTACCTTCTTGACTAATGAAAACATTTTTAAGTGGCCAAAAACTCAAAAACTAATTTGGGACAACAACTTAGTTTTTCGCACACGCTTCTAATAATCCATCCAAACTTCACAATAGTGCTTATTCTAACCTAATCCCGTTCACTACTAATCCAACCAACAAAATCACACTTTTTATCTAGCCTAATCGCATCCTCGTAATATTTCAACACACTAATCAACTCACTTTCAACCCTAAGCAAAATATTTATGAAAAGTATTATAGTAACTTCATTATTTCACAACCTCATTACATTACTTTTTTTGAAATACCAACACAAACACCATAAGACTTTAAAGATATATGCAAGAACATAAGTAAATATAGAAATGAAGGAAGAGTTTCAAAATAAGCTTACAAGTGATGGTGAATAAGCTAGGAAACAAGAACTTGAAAGAAGAAGTTCTAAATCTTGAAAACCCAATAAAAATAACATAACCCTAGATCTTGAAACCCTTAATAACTCTTGCAAATCAAAGAAGAAACCCTTGGAAAGACCTTAAATGACCTTAGAAATGAACTTAGAGTACATGAATCTTGAAGGGAATCAAAGACTATGAAACCCAAAAAGGGTGTTTGTGAGTCGTGAGCTCCAAAGAACAAAGGAAGAGAAAAAGAAATTTTGGAGACGCTAGGAAATGAAAAGTAACCCTAAGTTATGAGATGTGCTAGTATTCATAGGAAGATATTAGGGTTTAGGGTGTCCCTTAGTCCAAGTTAAGTGGCTTGAACCATGCTTTATGGTCCTATGTAGTTTGACCGGTTTTGGCTAGGTAAAGAAAGAGACCAAGCAAATTTTCTAGCCTAGGTTTAAGTGATGAGTATTTGTTTTAAATTTTTAGTCAAAAGGAAGGCATGTGATCAAGGGATCACATGTTTATGTCTAGCTTATGGTAATGTGCATGAGAGTGACATTCTCATGTGTCATTTTTATGTTTATGCATGGACACATGCATAGAATCTTCAAAAGATGCTCTTATATTTAATTTAGGACTCAAGGTGTTTTAGTTTGGGTTTAGGCGTTTGAATTTGATCAAGAGGGGGAGGGTGAATAAATTTTGGACATTATAACACGTAATAAATTATATCTCGAGTTTACATACAAAGGTGACAATTTTTCGGGTTTCCGTTTGACCTAAATCATGAAGAACGTGAAACGTACGCGAAACATATAAAAATCGTAAACAAAAGTGTACTTAATCCACATAACACTATAAAATGATCAAACCACGAATAATATGAATACACTAAGCTCAGTCCGACGTCAAAACGCATCTGATAAAGCTTTTCAGATTTACGCAGGTCAACTTCTCGGTTTAACGACAATTTAACACGTAACGTATAAAAGTCAAAATAATGAACGGAATAGTTTAAAATATTGACCTGAAATTTAAGGGGTGTGACATCCTTCTCTTGTTAAAAGAGCTCAAGACGTAGCTTTCGACGTAGATGCAGGGTTAGCGAAGAGACGAGGGTACTTTTTCTGTATTTGATCTTCATGCTCCCAAGTGAATTCAAAACCTCGCCTAGAATTCCAACGGACTTTCACAATCAGGATACGACTCTGCTTTAAACGTTTGACCTCACGGTCCATGATTTCAGCAAGTACTTTAATGAAATAAAGCTTGTCATCAATCTGAATTTCATCCAATGGAGTAGCTAGTGGTTTGTTGGAGAAACACTTCTTCATATTAGAAACGTGAAAAGTACTATGAAACGGCTTAGTTAGTCTGGGAGTTCAAGTCGGTAAGCAAATGTTCTAACTTTAGCATGAACCTTGAAAGGTCTAATATAACGAGGGTTTAGCTTCCCCCATTTGCCGAAACGTATTACCCCTTTCCATGGCGATACTTTCAACATAACCTTATCTCTAACTTGAAACTCCAATGGCTTACATCTCTTATCGGCGTAGCTCTTTTGTCTATCACGTGCAGCTTGAATGTGTTTCTTGATTTGGATGATCTTTTCTATAGTCTCATGAATAATCTCTGGCCCAGTAAGCTGAGCATCTCCAACCTCAGCCCAACAGACCGGCGATTGGTACTTACGACCGTACAGTGCTTCAAATGGTGCGGCTTTGATATTTGTGTGATAACTATTGTTGTATGAAAATTCCACCAAGGGTAAATGCATATCCCAACCCTTTCCAGAATCGATCACACAAGCATACAACATGTCTTCTAAGGTTTGAATGGTCCTTTCACTTTGGCCATCGGTTTGAGGGTGATAAGCCGTACTCATATCCAATTGAGTACCTAGAGCATTCTGAAGTGACTTCCGGAATTGAGATGTGAATCTACCATCTCGATCAAAGATGATCGAAACTGGCACACCATGCCTCATGACTACTTCCTTCAAGTATAGTCTAGTCAACTTCTCCATTAAGTCGTTCTCCTTCATTGGTAGGAAATGGGCAGATTTAGTAAGGCGGTCGACAATTACCCAAATTGTGTCTTGTCCAGTCGACGTCTTCGGAAATTTAGTAACAAAATCCATTGTAATGTCTTCCCACTTTCATACTGGAATCACAGGTTGAACCAACAAACCAGATGGTTTTTGGTATTCGACCTTGACCTTGGCACATGTCAGACACTTACTGACGTAGGTGGTAATCTCCGCTTTCATATTGAGCCACCAATACAGTTTTTTCAAATCTTGGTACATCTTGTCCGATCCAGGATGGATCGAATACTTTGACTTATGCGACTCGTGCATAATCAAAGCTCTCAAGTCACCAAAACGGGGTATCCAACACCTATTCTTCAAACATAATGTTTCATCAACACGGGGCTCAAGCTTCTTAATCATACTATACAAATCTTCAGTTATGTAATCCTCCTCTTTTCTTGCCTCAGCTTGAGCATTCAAAATTTTCTTAGGAAGATTTAAACCAATAGTCATAACTAAGGCTTGAACTCGTAGTGGCTTAATCCTTTCCTTTCGACTTAATGCATCAGCCACCACGTTGGCCTTCCTAGAGTGATAACGAATCTTACAGTCGTAGTCACTCAATAGTTCCAACCATCGGCGTTGTCTCATGTTAAATTCCTTCTGGTCAAGAATATGTTGCAAGCTCTTATGATCAGTGAACACAACGCACTTTGTGCTGTACAAATGATGTCTCTACATTTTGAGAGCAAACACTACAACTCCAAGTTCTAAGTCATGTGTAGTGTAATTCTTCTCGTGAATCTTGAGTTGGTGTGACGCGTAGGCTATTACTTTTTCCCTTTGCATCAAAACCGCGCCCAACCCTTTGTGCGAAGCATCACAATAAACCACGAAGTTCTCACTACCTTCAAGTAAGGCCAAAATCGGAGCACTACACAATTTCTGCTTCAACAGTTGAAATGCAGCTTCTGCCTTTTCACCCCAATTGAATTTTACGCTCTTTTGAGTCAACATCGTCATAGGCTTGGTAATTTTTGAGAACCTTCGATAAATCGTCGGTAATAGCCGGTAAGGCCTAGAAATTGACAAATCTCTGTCAGAGTCTTGGGCGATGCCCAATCCTTGATTGACTCAATCTTAGCTGGTTCCACGTGAATGCCTTTACTATCAATCACGTGACCGAGGAACTATACCTTTGAAAGCCAAAATTCACACTTTGAAAACTTGGCGTATAATTTTTCCTTCTTAAGTAATCTCAAAATTAACTTAAGGTGTTCTTCATGATCCTTCTTATTCTTGAAGTAGATCAAAATGTCATCGATGAAGACTATCACGAATTTATCCAGATATGGCTTGCATACCTGATTCATCATATCAATGAATATCGTCGGTGCACTGGTTAGTCCAAACGACATCACTTGAAACTCGTAGTGACTGTAGCGTATCCTAAATGCCGTCTTTGGAATGTCTTCCTCCTAAACTCTGAGTTGGTGATAACCAGACCTCAAGTCGTTCTTAGAGTAGACTCTTGGCCCTTGTAGTTGATCAAATAAGTCGTCGATTCTTAGAAGTGGATATCGGTTCTTCATAATAAGCTTGTTTAGTTAGCGGTAGTCGATACACATCTAAAAAGATCCATCTTTCTTCTTGACGAACAAGACCAGAGCTCCCCAGGGTGAGGAACTTGGTCTTATAAATCCCTTGTCAGAAAGTTCTTGCAGTTGAGTAGACCTTTCTTGTAGTTTTGATGGTGCTAATCTATACGGGGCTCGTGCTACAGGTGCAGCACTAGAGACTAAGTCAATTTGGAATTCAACTTGTCGCGTCGGTAGTAATCCAGGCAAGTCTTCTGGAAAGACTTTCGGAAAGTCCCGTACAGTCGGCATGTCTTCAAGTCACTTCTCCTCCGACTTGTCTTCGGTTTCCTTTTTCGTAACTTGTGCCAAAAAACTGGGCAACCCTTCTTAATATATTTTTGAGTTTTTATGCATGATATAATGCTCAACTTTGAATTCTTTCCTTCGCCACTTCTATCACCTTGGACTATCAGTACTTCATCTCCATAGGGAATACGTACAATCTTCTCATCACAAACGATCACCGCATGATGATTCGCCAACCAATCCATATCGATGATGACGTAGAAACTACCAAGTTCTACGGGCATTAGGTCGATACTGAATGGGTGACCTAACAATCCTAATGTACAGCCTCTAAGCACAGTATTTGTTTTAGTAACTCTCATATCGGCTAATTCGACAGCATAGCTAACGTCTAGTATAGAGGGGTTGACATCAAGTAAAGCACTAAAGGTAGTTGATACAAAAATCCTATCAACACCCGAATCAAATAACATAGAAGCATAATGATTGTTGAGAAGAAACATACCCGTGACAATGTTAGAATCCGGGTTAGCGTCTCTTCCACCTAGTACATATGCTTTCCCTCTTGCTTCACCAATCCCACTCTTGTTTCCCATTTAGTTTCCATGATTCTGATTTTTCAGCTTTGGGCAGTCACTCCTAGGGCTGAGCAAAGTGAACCAAAAACTGACCCGACCCGACAAATCGAGCTGAACTGATCCGAACCGAGATTATTCGGTTTAGTTTTTGGTTTTGGATATGAATTTCGGTTTAGTCGGTTTGGTTCGGTTTCGGTTCAATTCGGCTCAAACCCGACATTTAGTCGGTTCGAACTACTAAACCGAACCGAAAAGAGCCGAACCGAGTTTATTCGGTTCAGTTTCGGTTTATATAAGGTTTAATCGGTTCGGTTCTCGGTTTGCAAAAATCCATTAATCGATTTAAGGTCGGTTTCGGTTTTAGTCGGTTCGGGTCGGTTATGACCCGATGCTCACCCCTAGTCACTCCTATAGTGTCCCTGCCTCCCGCACTCATAACAAGTACCAACCTTCTGATTCGGCTCTCGAGCTCCTCAAGTAGTTATAGCAACTGTGGCTTTACAATCCCTTGTTAAGTGCCTAACTTTCTTACAGTTACTACATCTCACAGTACACTGCCCCTCATGTTGTAGGTTACACTTGTTGCAGTAAGTCCAAGGCCTAGCATATCCCTTTCTTTCATTGTTACCAACCGTGTAGGCTCTTGCCACATTCTGTCCACCAACATTTTGTCTCTTATAAGGGGGTTGTTGTGCACGGTTGTCTTTCTGGTTGAAATAAAGCCTTCTTTTGTTCTCCATACTTTTAGCAGCATAACCCTTTAATTTCTGATCCATCAAATTGTTGGCAATCTGGATAGCATCTTGGAGTCTCATGGGTTCTGCAGTAATCACATTTCCCTGGATATTATTCGGGAGACCTCTAATAAACTTCTCGACTCGGTCCTCCTCTTTAGGAACCATCTTGGTGCACAACATGGTCAATTCTTGAAATCTTTGGGTATAAGCAGTCAAGTCATTACCCTTCACAGTTAGATTCCACAGCTAAGTTTCCATTTTCTGAATTTCATTTCTTGGGCAATACACCTCAGTCATTAGCTTCATAAGTTCTCCACGACATGGTAAATACAACATCAGCTCCAATGGTTCTCTTGTACGAGTTCCACCAAGTTAATGCATTATTTAACAGAGGACGCGTAGCATACTTAACTTGGTACTTCTCTAGACAATTATTGATGTGAAATACTGTCTCTATCTTCTCGAACCACCTTGTCAACCTGACAACTCCTTCAGTTCCTTTGAAGTTGAGTGGTTGACACTTCACGAAGTCATGATAAGTACACTCGCGGGTGACAGGCAGAACACCTCTATCATTCCTATTGGTATTTCCATTTCCATTGCCTCCTCCATTTCCGTTTCCATTTCCCCCACGATTTCTGTCTCCATTTCCCCCATCGTTCCCGTTGTCACCATCATCTCCATTCTGGATTTGACTTTCAACAACTAGTTCAGCAACATGGTTTGCCTCATAAGTAGCCAACGCCTCTACCACGCGTTGAGCAATGAGTTCTTCAATAGCTTCTGGGTCATACCAAAGCGAGTGATAGTCATGTTCTACACAAGACATAGCACACGATGAGATTTGATACGAGATATAGTTACTATAAATGGTAAATAAGATTTATAAGGTAAAGCTAAAAATACAATAAAACATGTCTTGCCAGAATGAGTAAATAACAATAAGAGACGAACACACGAGAGAATCATAATAAGCTTTTCATATCATATAAAAGCATCATAGTCGGTTACAATCAACCCATAATGGGGTACTTGATTTACACTAATACTAATACTACCACTAATAACTAGTTCTACCACTAGTCTAACATCCATACACAGCTCGTGATAGTACTACTCTAGGGACGAAAACCCAAACATCTCACAACAAATGCCTCCAATCTCCTAAACCTCAACTTGTCATAGTAACGAAACCTACGGATCTACCTGAGCTCATCCTCCATAAATCCCATGTGTCGCTGAAGCCTGTTGGCTCTCATACTCTCCATCCTCAGGGTGTCTTGGAGCCTCGCGTTGCTCCTCTCCAAGGCTGCAACACAATCAAGAAAACCAGCTCTCTCTCCACTAGCAATCAAACTCTCCGCCTCTAACTGTCATGTCCCATATAAATGTCCTCTAACCTCTGAAGAGGTATCTCTATAACGTGCCCATAAATACCATGCATAACCTCTTTAACCTGCTCCAAATGCTCAACAACATCAGGCATAAGCATACCGTCTGGGATATCAATTCCGGCAACCACATACACTCCAACCTCTATAGTACCTCTATCACTAGACTTGGCCTTGCCCTCATCCTCGTCCTCTATATTATCCTGGACCTCTATACCTATACCAGCATCAACCCCAGTCTCAACATCCATATCTGCTGCAACCTTAATAGCCACAGCATCAGCATTGATATCTGCTAACACATCTGCATCGATATCCTCCTCAACACTATCATCTGGTGAATAAGAATCCCTAAACCTCTTGCGAGGGGGAAGGAGATCAACACGAGTACGAACTAATGCTCCTGAATAAGGGATAGATGAAGACACAGTAGCAACAAGAGACCTGCACCTCTTGCGAGATGGTCCCGCAGAATGAGATGGTGAATGTGAATGTCTATCTAAAGTAGTAGCCGGTGAGTCAGAGGGAGAACTCTCTATAGTAGATGAGAAACGTGTGCTCGACATAGGTGACCGTATCCATAACCTAGGCCTCATATCCAGGGGTAGTGATGGTGAAGAACGCCTAGATAAAGACTGATCTGATGTAGAATGACCTGAAGTATGATCTGCTAGAGAATGGTCTGCTAATGAATGATCGGATGATGAATGGTCTGATGATGATCCGGAAGTAAAACGATCTAAATGATGTGATGTATACCTCAATTCCAAGCGATGAGAAGGTAAGGATTCAATTGAATTCCTTGCGGTCAAAGCCCCACATGGCCTGCCAGGATATGTGCGGTAAAGTTGGCCGACAGGAATTTCCTGTCCAGATCGGATAAGAATAGCTTGTCGTCGACGAACCCTAGGTGATGCAACAATAGGCGAGATGATATCGGTAGATGGTGCAACAATAGCAGGTGGTGCTGGTTGAATAGGAGCAGTAAGGATCTCTGTAGTAGTAGTAGGTGATAATGATCCTGATGGTGAATATGGTCGTGATGCAACTCTGCTCCTCCATCTAGAAACCATAGCATCATGAGGTGCAGATGATACATGTCTCTCGGGCAACTTAGTTTCTGACTTAGAATCGTCCGAACATAGAAAGGGTGAAACCATGTGTGCTACTGGTACAGGAGGTTGTGAACCCTCCGATGGACCAAACTCTGACGATGAATGAGTATCTAGCTCAAGTACCCCGGCAGGTAAAGCGACATCAGCCGCCCCCACCTCTGGTGCCACAGGTAAGTTAGTCGGTACAACAGGGACCTCAATAGGAATAGAACCGATAAGAATGAATCGCGGGATAGAGGATCCCACGCTCTCGTTCGATGAATCTGAAGAAATAGAAATGACTAGAGCTGCCATAACCTACACAAGCAAAAGTTTATATAAATCCCCTTTATATGAAACCATGCAAGTGCGTGCAATGCAAAAAAATATAAATGTGATGTAAAATATCATCATGGCAAAGTTAAACGTAATATAATTATGGAAATGTATTATAATTAATACTCGTATACTTATCGATTGTAATTATATACGTAAGCAAGTAGAAATACGTAGGATCACATATTGGTTATAGACCAGACCTAAGATTCTACCTGGTTCTTTATAACCTGGGCTCTGGATACCAAACTGTCATACCTCCAAACGGGGCCTGGATGGAATACGTGTTCGAGGGCGTGACGTCATAGTATTCGTCACACAAGATCAAGCGAACGACCACTAATTGGACATTTTGAAAACAATCATACTCGTTGCATTAATTTAAAATAAAAAGTCTTACAAACCGTTCAAATATAATTAAGAGAGTTGTGGAAGCATAATTAAATTGTAGCGGAAGCAAAATTTGTTTTGACAAACGACAACAAACATGAATATAAAATAAGTCTTAAAATCGTTGAAGTCACAAAACACATAGACTCCAAATAGCATCTTGAGAATAGATCCAAGCTAAGCACCTGAAAACATTGCTTAAAACGTCAACAAAAGTTAGTGAATTCATAGGTTTAGTTTAAAATTTAGTAAGGTGGACCACAAGATTTCCAAAACGCATGTGGCAATTATAACAGATACAATTTCACATAAAAAGGCATTTACGTTGCACTAAGCTCATAAAACCGAGGCTCAATAGGCATGAAGCATTTAATTATGCTAAGAAAGGCTTTCCCTACATGTATCTGACCAAGATCACCTAAATGAAATCTGACATGTTATACGTCCGTTACTTCGGTATCACCGCAACTAGTAAGCGCTACTTACCCGGACAGGGATAATCAGTCCCTAAAGATCTATTCATAACACTCACGCTTACTTAACCAAAGGTCGGTCAAAAAATTAACGGTTCATGATAATTTGGGCAATAGTGGTCTATACGCTACTTAGGCAACACGTAAGCAGGGAAAATCTCACGTAAAGTTCTTGTGTCCAGTTTTTAAAAGCAAACAATGTTTTCACCCCAAAGTTATAAAATGCAAGTAAAATCAGTAGAAAGGTAGGGCCATGAACTCACCTTAAGCAAATGGAGAAGGTAAATCAACGAAGAGTATAACAAAATCGAACGACTCTAACCGTGACCTAATTAAAAGACGCGCTTCAGAAACGAGGAATAATAAGAAACACCGGATAAGACGCTTATAAGAGAAATAGACATCCATAAGCGTTTGTGCTTTAGTTTATATAATAAAAATGTGTCATTACAAAAGTTTGGGTAACTGGTAAAAACATATTATTTTGTGCAGGTCGAAGCTGGTCTGCAGTAATGATTAAGAAACCTGTATAGTTAGATAATGATAATTTTTTAATAAGCACTTTAAGAGGTAGTATGTTTTTATCTTACACTTTGGGCTACTTTTTGCCTATTTGACCCGTTACGGGTAAAACTTAACCAAAAGAATCTATTCACAATTAAATGATTCTACATCCCCACCTTTAAACTGTATAGGGTATGGATATTTTGTACGTCTCCAACTATGGTCCCCAAATACGATGGGTTACATAATAGCTTGAGCCATGTACGATAGTAATAGATGTTAAAGCTTTAATGCACTTAGCGAAAGGAATCATAATGAACAACCTTGCACTTATAAAAGAAATGAGCTTATTATTTCACCTGCATTCTCACTCACATTCGGCTTTGCACCACCCAACTTTCTTAACCATCCTTGATGGGCAGTACTAAGTACATTGTTTGTGAACCTAATAGAATCAAGCCATTACCAATAAGTGAAGTTGATGAAGTGAGATACTTTGTCCTAATAATTTTACTTCTATTTTTATGTAGTGCCAAGATAACATAATAAAACTATTGCAACAAGGATAAGACATTATTTCATAAAGTGCCTTTTTAGTTTTGACCATCTGGCTGCGTCTCGATGTGCTTTATCAAAAAAAACCCAAACGAATAATTTAAAGCCCAATTTGACCCAATGTTGTCTATTTGGTAATGTGAAAAATATCTTTATAAGTTTGTAGTTTTCTTAGTCATTGTGACAGAATTTGCAAGTATTATATGAAACTGTATATTGAAAGAAAAGTCTGCTATGCTAAAGTCTTTGTTTTTCTAACTTGCAAGTTGCAACTTACTAAACTAATATAATATTCTATGCTTTATGTTATGTATATTGTTATTTTTATTTTTCTAATAGGTTTGAGGTTACATTAATCAAATAGTTTTATAAAGGCACATCCAAACACCCTTTACTATTCTAAATCTCTAACATTAGTGTAAAATTAGATGCATATCTACCTCCTTAGCTCTAATAATAGTATTTTAATCTTGATTATAGGGAATGGACAAAGAGAAGGATGTGATATGATTGGTCAAGCTAGAAATTGGAAGTTGGAAGCTCGTTGCAATAATTGCCAAGAAATAAGCATTTTGAGCATTTATGAATAGATACTGTAAAGTGTGTTTTGCAGATTCAGTAGTAAAATGTGCTAATATAAGGGTACATTAGGTTTCTAAGTATGGTTGTTACAGTCTATGGAAGTTTAGCACAAAATGTTGATTTGGTTGTTTGCTTAAAGGTTCTTCTAATATTAGTACTTGGAACTAATTTGGTGCAACTTTTACCAGGTATTGTTTCATGTTTTATAGGAAGATTAATGATCAATGAGGTAGTTACGAAGTCGGTGATGTCATACACTTGTAAAAATAAGTCACGACGTGAACATTCATGCAAGTCACTTGCTTTCTTTTATATTTTTCTACATTCCAAAGAATGCTTTGCTAGATATGTCTCATCATTGTAAAAAGGACTTATTTTGTAGTAAATAATGTGTATGTTCTTTTCATAAAGTACATATACGTAAAATTGTGTGACACCTTTGTCTCCAAGAGTATGTTAACAAAGGGATCAAAATGTGTGTACAGTTATGTACTTGAGCATGATAGTGAGCTAAATTTAACTATAGCTTGATCATGATAGCTAATTTCAAGCAGATGAGATGGGTGTGTGTAGCATGTGTAAGAAAGCACGAGCAATTGTTTCACTTTTTTATATTTACTTTTTAAGTAAGTCACCTTCCATCTTAGTGTATCATGATACTGATTTGCTAAACTTATTCTACTATATTTTGTTATACCTAGGTCCTCGGGTGGTAATTAGCCTATAAGATAATAGATAACATGACAATTCTCCATCACTGTTTGTTTTGCCATGACAATTAACAAAAGTCAAAGCCATCCTTTGTCTAAGGTAGGTCTATATTTGGAAAGACCTATTTTTTTCACACGGACAACTCTATGTGGCCGTATCAAGGGTAAAGATCAAAAAGGGTCTAAAAGTTTTATGTTGTGACAAAGATGGAAACTATTTCAACTCTACAACAAACGTTATCTGTAAAGAAATACTTTATCGACTATAAGTTTGTTCTTATTTGTTAGCTGCTTTTTTTTAAACACTCAAAGTTATTTAGTTTACCTGCGGATGTTTTGCAAATGACGTTTCACCTTAAATTTTTGGTTTTTAATATTATACCATCTAATGTTATTTCTATCAACCATTTTACTACTTTTATTATACTTTTAACAATTCTTAAAGCTAGCCGCCCATCGGGCGGGCCTTGAGGCTAGTAAAATTTGGTGCCTAGTGTGTGCCTATATGCAACAAATGTAGAGGTGCGAATCTCGACTCTAAAAATAAAACCTATCAGATAATTCAGATGCTCCTTTATTCAATTTCACTCAACCGAATGTGTCGAAAAATACATATTAGTTTATATATTTCAGCAACAATCATGAGTTCATAATGTATGCATGCAAAATCATTTTTAGAATGTTTTAACAATGCTAGAAAATATTTTTATGATGTTCCTAGTCATGAGAAATTTTTCAAAAATGAAATTGGGGTTTTGTATAATTCAACATTCTCCAAACACGCTCAATCGTGTAAAATCTACATCTACAGGAAGCATATTAGTTATACATTGTATAATCCTAGTCCTACTTATGCAAAAACACAAGAAAAATTGAAAATCCCCAATTTTGATTTTGTGCTAAATCGAACACTAGACATGAAATTAAAAGAGATAATGATGAAATTACTTATAATTGATGTTGTTTATGATGATATATGTGCTAATCCTTAACGATTTAACCTTGATTTTGAGTTTGAAAAGTGGATTTTGGGTTTTGCGATTTGGTTTCGCCGTATAGCAGTAGTAGGAAGAACACAAGGGTGTGTTTGGTTTTGTGTTTTATAAAGAATATTTGAATAAGTCATGTGACGGTCCCAAATATATTTGGGATTGTCCCTATAAATCAGGGACCGTCTCATAAATAAGGGACCGTCCACTAATAATGGACTTTTGGGTTTAGTTTTTGACGAATTTTACGCAGGAGTAACATTTTAATTTGCATTTCGCGAATCAAAGATACCTAAATATTTCAGATGAAAAGATTAAGTTGTCGAGTGAAAAAGAGTGGATTTAATTTTCTATGAGACTATTAGAAACACATTTATCTCATGAATTTTGATGAGATGTGTTTCATCATTCCCAATCCAAGACGCATATAATTAAACGGTTTACGTTTAAGATGTTTAGTTAGAATGTCAGTGATGTTGTCTTCGGACGAGAATTTTTTGATATTAATGTTTCCTTTTTGGACATTGTCACGAAATAAATGATGACGGATTTCGATGTGTTTTGTACGCAAATGTTGCATGGGGTTTTTGCTTAAGTCGATTGTGCCTTTATTGGCACACATAACCGGAATGTCGTGAGGTTGATGTCGTAGTTGATAAGAGTTTATTTCATCTATAGTTCTTGTTGACATGCCTTTTCGGCGCTTACGTATTCAGCTTTGATAGTGGAGATAGCAAGTGTCGTTTGTTTCTTGGAAAACCACAATGTTAAACAACATCCCATGAATGTACAAACGCCACTAGTGCTTTTTCGACACACATAATCTCCTGCGTGATCAGAGTCGGCATATACTATAGTTTCTATGTCGGTCCCCTTAGGATACCATAATCCTACGTGCGTAGTGCCTCTAATGTATTAGAAGATACGATTCGCTTCAAGGTGAGTGGTTCTGGGATCCTCTTGGAAGCGTGCATAAAGGCAGATTCTAAACATGATATCAGGCCTACTTGTCGTTAGGTATAATAAACTACATATCATGCCCCTATACTTAGTACTGTCCACGGATTCACCTTCTTCATCCGTCGTGAGTTTTGTATCCGGGGACATGGGCATTTTAGTTGGTTTAGACTCTTCTAGACTAAACTTCTTAAGCATTTCTTTACTATATTTTGATTGATTAAAGAATATTCCTTCTTTCATTTATTTTATTTTTAGACCAAGGAAGATATTTAATTCACCCATCATGCTCATTTCAAACTCGTCGTGCATGATTTTAGCAAAATCATTACATAACTCTTGACAAGTTGAACCAAATATAATGTTGTCAACATATATTTCAACAATGATAAGATGTTACTTACGTTTCTTTGTGGAAAGTGTAATGTCTACCATTCCTATGGTATATTCATGTTTAAATAGAAAAGCTTTTAATCTATCGTACTAAGCTTTAGGAGCTTGCTTAAGACTGTATAAAGCTTTTTTTAGTTTATAAACATGATTTGGTTTTTCAAAATCAACGAATCATAGAGGTTTTGCTACGTATACCTCCTCGTTAAAAAAACCATTTAAAATGTAATTTCACATCCATTTGGTATAATTTAAAATCGTGTGCACATGCGTAGGCTAATAGTATTCTAATAGACTCTAATCTAGCTACTAGAGCGAAGGTTTCATCATAATCTATACCTTCTTTTTTATTATATCCTTGTGCCACTAATCTAGCCTTATTCCTAGAAATAATGCCATTTTCATCAAGCTTATTTCTAAATACCTATTTAGTTCCTATAATTGTCAAAAATTAGGTTGTGGAACTAACTCCCAAACATCATTTGTGGTGAATTGATTTAATTCTTCTTGCATGGCAACTACCCAGCTTTCGTCCTTTAATGCTTCACTAACATTTTTATGTTCTATGGTTAAGAGGAAACAAAAAAAATTCCTTTTGTCTTGGGCTTGAGATCTAAGAGTTCTTTGGTTTAAGTTTCCTATGACGTTGTCTAACGGATGACTCTTAGATTCCTTAATATTGACTATTTTGTTAATTTTTAAAGTTTCGTCTTCGATATTATTTCCTAAGGGTTTCTTTTCACTAACCTCAATAGCTTCTTCTTCGACTATATCATCATCCACCAAGGGTGATGTTTTAGCAGGGGAGGACTTTCATCGAATGTCACATTTAAGGACTCTTCGACTTTCATTGCATTTTTGTTGAGAATGATATAGGCTTTACTATTTTGAGAATATCCTAGGAAAAAACCTTCGTATGAATTTGGGTCGAACTTGGAGAGGTAATCTTTCATATTTAATATAAAGCACTTGTTTCCAAATACTTTGAAATAATCTAGAATAGGTTTCCTACCTCTCAAGATTTCGTATGGTATTTTTCCGAAGATAGGTCTAATAAAAATCTTATTGAGTATATAAGTTGAGGTGTCCACCGCGTTGCACCAAAAACTTTATGGTATGGATTGCTCGTTTAACATGGTTCTACTCATTTCTTGTAAAGTACGATTTTTTCTTTCTACTACCCCATTTGACTGTGGAGTACGTGGAGCAGAGAAATTATGAGTAACCCCATTATAGTCACAATAAACTCTGAATTGCACTTGATTATCATATTCTCGATCATGATCCGTCCTAATGGAGACTATTGAACAACCTAATTGATTTTAGACATTTTTACTAAAAATCTCAAATTGCTCAAAAGCTTCGGATTTGTTTTGAAGAAATCTTGTCCAAGTAAACCTAGAGTAGTCGTCTACTATTACTAAGGTGTAATGATTTCTTCCATAACTAGGTTTGGCGGATGGACCGAATAGATCCATATGTATAAGTTCTAAGCATCTAGTCGTTGAGACCATATTCTTAGCTTTGTGACTAGCATGAGCTTGTTTTCTAATTTACAAGGGTCACTGATATGTTGATCAAACTTAAGCTTATGTAAATTTATAACTAGTTCCTTAGACACTAAAGATTGAATTAAACGTATATTTGTGTGACTTAATCTCCTATACCATAAGGTATTGTTTTCGTCAATTGTTGCAAGACAAAATTTATCTTTCGGCTTATTTCCTAATTTCATCACATACAAGCCACTTTTCCTAATACCTCTACCTATGGTCTTTCCATCCTTAGTTATTTTAGTATTGTGCTTGGAAAATATTATCTTGTACTTGTTATCACATATTTGACTAACACTAAGCAAATTAAATTCTAAATTATCTACATGCTCAACATTTGCAATATTAAGGGAGTCGTGAGGAATCATACCTTTGTCAATGATGTTTCCACGTAGATTACTACAAAAAATTACATTACCTCCATTGTATGCTTTGTATGTAGAGAAAAGCTTTCAGTTGACCATCATGTGCTTTGTACATCCACTATCTTTGATCCATTTGTCGGGCTCCAAATCAATTCCCAAGCATATCTATTTAGATTACATACCTGATGACATCAAGTGACGTCTATTTTATAGCATCATTTATCCCGGATATATTGCTTATTTTAGATTATTTATGCATGAATTGGTACTTAATTGCTTATATTTTTTATTTGCAGTAATTATCGAGCAAAGAGTGAAAGTTAATCAAAAGGCACGCATTTTAGAGCTTAAACGAAGAAATCATCAAGAGCACTGTTCTGAAAATCAATACGTCGTATCCATCAAGGAAGATACGGTGTATATGTGCCCTAAACTTCACTCAGCATCCATGATGAGAAGATTAATACGGGTATCGAGAAAGAAATCCATACTCCATATTAGATTACAAGTCATGAAATATTATGGAATATAATAATAGTGAAGCTCACGCCAAGAAACCATAATACGCCGTATTAAACTCTTTCAATACGGCGTATCGGCCGAATTTCAGAGCCTATAAATACCTAACCCTAAATACGAATTTTAGTGTGCAAAAAAATATATCAAAGACTGAAAAGAAGGCATTAACCACCAGGTTCGATTTTTAGAAGAGAAGAGAAGCCAAGAAGGTCTTGCAATGCCCTTCAATTCATAGGAAACCCTTGTAATTTCTATACTCTAAATACGCATTCGGTTTTTGGTATAGTTCATTGATGACATCAAATAACGTCACTTTTATAGCATCATTTATCCCATGTAAACTACCCATTTTGTATAATTATTGCAAGAATTGATACTTAATCGTTTATATTTGAGATTTGCAGTAATTATGGAGTACTTTATGAAGATTAGCAAAAAGGCGCGCATTCCAAAGCTTAAATGAAGAAATCTGAAGAATACTATTTTGACATCCAATATGTCGTATCCATCATGAAAGATACAGCGTATATGTGCCTGCACTTCACAAGAAACCACGACGAACAAAGTCTGATACGCCATACCTAGAAGACCTCTATAAGCAGTATCCATGATATAGTAATAAAATATTCTGGAAGATATTGAACGTAGTCCCTACTCCAAGAAACTCTCGATACACCGTATTGACCTCAACCAATACGCCGTATCGACCAAATTTCAGACACTATAAATAGAAGACCTAAAAATGAGTTATAGGTGTGTTTGATCATATTTTTGATACCCTAACCACAAAAGTTGATTTTCAAAAGACAAGAAGAGCAGAAGAGGTCACCAAAGCTACTAATTCCATATGAAAAAACTTGTAATCTCCTATACTCTAGTAATCATTCGATTTTTGGTATCATTCGTTTAACTCGGTTAGTTTACCTTGGTTGAATTATTATTCTTGTATTGATTATGATGGTTAAGGGCTAATACCCTTGGGTATTAGCCATGATTATGAAGATTTAAATGTTTGGTGTGTTTATATCGTTGATTGCTTGTTTATGTTTATCAATTTATACTTGTTGTCGAGGGGTATTAACCTATCATTAAACTGGATTTAGTGATGACCAGGGTGCGCAAGTTGGAGGGGGGCGGGTGGGTATGCCGTGATGCTCTACACCATATAGAGATTATATACTAATAACAATAGGATACACAATTAATGTCCTATCTTTACCATTGGTTTATGTGAACAAGTTGGACCTAGCAGGTAACCTAGGATTAACAAATAATGTACTGGATTTCTTTGGTAAAGAACTTGGACAAGTGACTACTAGAAAATAATTTTCCATTAGGCAGTAAGTGGTTAAGTCTCCATGAGCAGGTTTAATAAATCACAATTATTAACTGCTAAGATAGATTATAATTAGCAAATAGGGTTTACTTTATGTCGGATGCGTTAATTTGTGACAGAATTCTACGAAGTCTAGGTTTAGGAAGAGGTAACCGCCTAAATCATTGAATGAATATGCTGCCTCGAGATAAGCACTCATTTCACTAAATAAACAAACCAACATTTTTAATTAGATTAATCAGTTAATACAGTGTTTCTGTATATTTGGCAGACCGCTCTTCTATATTTGTTATCTCTGCGTGTGTTTATTGCGTCCTTAAATTGGATCTAAGTTACCACAAAACCGTGCCAGTCGTCGGGAGACTGAAAAACCCCCTATCCGTTAGATTAGGACTAACTATTGTTTACATAAGGTTTAACATAGATAGAATAACATATTTTTGAAATATTAACCTAGTTTGGTTAACCAAAATATTGATAGAATAAAGATTAACATTCTCGCTCTTAGTGATCGACACCCTACTTACAAATGAAACTATATTTGATCGGGTACACTACCTGTTAAAGTGTTGTTTTAGGTAAATTCGGCAAAATATAAATGTAAAACTTGATAACTTAAAATTACCTTTACACAACGACACATCAAGTTTTTGGCGCCGTTGCCGAGGAGTGAAATTGTTTAATCTTTATTTTTATTTAATATTTTGGTTTTTAACATTAGATTAACTAACCGCTAAAATTAGTGAAAATTAGTGTAAATTAGATCAGTTTTGTTTTTCTGTGTGTTTTCTTGCTTGTTTGTTTTTCCCGTATTTGTTTCTGTTTCTGTGTTGCGATTTCATTCAGGTTTATGATGGACGATCTAAACATCACTATGGAGGAATACATCAAACTTCTAGCTGAAAAAGCTCAAAGGCGTGGTCAAATGTTTAATTGGGAAACTGCTACATACGATAAGATTTATTGTGATAATCTTGATTTTTTCTCAGATTTTGAATCAGATTTCCCAGCTACCGTCTACAATGATGCATCGACATCAAGTGAGAATGTTTCATCCGAACCAACTGTAAGTATTTATGATGCAATTAAAACTGATTTTGATTTTAGTATATCATTTTCTGATTCCGACGACGAAGATTATACTTTTATATGCGACAAGGATTCGTTTTCTTATAAATTAATTCATGTCGATAATTTAAAACCGGAACCAGTAAATGACCATGTTGAAATCAATACTGAATTGTGTTCGAAAAACATTGATATAAAACCAATGGATAGTGGTGCATGCACATGGAAGGACACCACTCCAATTGAGTTAGATAAAAACATAGAGACAAATCACGACGATAAAAGCAAATCGTCAAAAATAAATAAATTCATTCTAATCGTTAAAGTGATAAGTCGAATAAGTTTTCACGAAGGGAAGTCATTAATTTTTTTAATTAAAAATCTATATGTGCCGTTTGGCATTCTCTTTGACCCCAAGCGGTTTTATAAAGATGGTGTTTACACGAGAAGGGTGCGGAGGCCAAGGTACGTTTTCTTTACTTTAATAAATTTAGGGAAATTGGTCTCCAAGATTGAATACTGCGTATTGGCTAAACATCTATACGCATTATCTACTGTTTTAAACTGGAGTTGACTAAGTCAACTATTTTGCCCAATGCGGCATATTGGACAAACCCCAATACGGCGTATCAAGTTTAGGTATAAAGGCCTAACTGATACGCCAGATCACTTTTCACACACACATATTCACGCTTACTCGAATATTTACCACTATAAAATTTGGAGATCAAATTCTTTCTCGCATTCGTTCTATATCAATCATACTAATCACAAGGTAATGTGTTCAATCCCTACCCCTTTTTACTTTTCGAATTGATTTTGAAATTAGGGTTAAGGTTTTGGATTTGGTTTGGGGATTTGAGTGTTTAGCCGTGGTGCCATTTTTATGTATCCCTTATTTTGTTTGCTGAGAAGATTTGCTTTGAGGAGGAAGCGAGGGGCGATGATATCTGGGGGACGGTTTGTTGCTTGTTTGGCTGAGCATTTTGGACTTCTTACTGAGCAGAGACTTCAGGGATTGACTGTGATAGTCTAAGACCTCCCCGTGATTGATATGGTTGAGCTGGTGCGGCTGTAGATTTTCGATGAGCTTGATGATACTTGGGCTTCGGTAGCCCCATGACCAGAGAGGCAGTCGGTTGCTGCGGCTAGTGCCCCAGAGGTCGCTGAGGGTGCTCCCGATATTGACGAGGGTGCTTAGGCTATTCCAGCACCCATACAGGCACCTCAGCCACCTCCTACGGCCGCCTCAACTAGGACTATGGTACAGAGGTTGAGCAGATTAAAGGAGGATGTCCACAGCTTACGTGGTGACATGGGTGAGCAGAGAGAGGTGTTAGATAGTATGAGTCGTGATTTTGCGAGATTCACCACGTGGACGGTTGCTAGTCTCTCGCTGATGATGGATAGGAACGGGGTTAGGTATACGAGTTATTTCAATTCCCCGATACCCTACCAGAGACGTACTAGGCGTAGGACCGACGATGGTGGCACCACAGCACCTCACCGGTAGCCAGACCCTTGATTTCTCTCTCCCTTACTCTTTTGATTTCTATCTTGGACATGTATTTTATTTATCTGTTATCATGATGTATCCAAACTTAAAACAAGTTATCTTTTAATGTACATATATTATTATATGATGATTTTTGGTTTGTTTGTGTATGATAGAATTAAGCCTGGCAGTAAGTTCAGCAACTAAGCTTATTGATATATTACGGACTCAAGCATCAAATTCGAAAACGAGAGTGAATTCACGAGAGAGAGCGATGAAAATGTGAGGAAGCTGAAGAAAAAGTCTAACTTAAAGACTTAGCTAAAAAGAAAAGTGCTTCTCGGGAGACAACCTGGACAGTTTTTAATTTATTTTTATCGAGTCTGTCTTCCCAGACATCAATACGGCGTATCCGCTCCATACCATATGGCGTATTGAATGTCTGGACGTTATCAGTCCTTTATTTTTCTACATTTTAAAAACATTATTGTCATATTTAGGATACACGTATTCATGCACATGATACGGCGTATCTGGCAAATCTGACTCGTATAGATACTTTTATAGGTTTCTCCATACGGTGTATCCAGGTTTTTGGATACGACGTATTGGTTTCCTATACAATTTTTGTTTTTATTTTTATTAACCGTAGGATACCGAGATAGGATTGCAGTTTTCTTATATTTTGCACATGACCTCACTAGAAAGAAATCCACAACGTTGGTGGAGTATCTATTATCTAGAATCCTACGTGTGTTGTAGTCATGCTGGAATTCAGACGCATTTACAACACATGTTCTTGCTCATAAACTCAACATGGAGAATCTACCGAACAAATATCAGGGGAGTTTCTCGTTCTAATTCTTTTATTTCCCGTTTTTAACTATTCTGTTTATACAATGAGGACGTTTTATATTTTAAGTGGGAGGATGGGAATTAGAATGATACTTGTCCTATTTATCACATTAATATCCTTAAATTATGCTTATATTTAAAAAAAATCAAGCATACTTTTTGTGAAATTACTAGTTACATAACCTGCACACATAACCCTTATTAGATACTGTGAGGATTCAGCCTTATCCGTTTCCAAATATTTACCCAAATCTCATAAAAATATGAGTGTGTCAGTGATGTTGTAGACTTTAGAACTCGGCTTGGTATATCTATTCGAGACCACAATAATGAGTACTATGGATTTAGATAGAGTAACTTGTTTAAATTGGTAAATTTCTAGGATTACACCTAAAAAGCCTATATATGTTGTGTTATTAACTAACTACACTGGTTAGTTAACCCCCGTATAAACCCTTTATTTACTCTCATTTTAAGAGTAAGATACTTTTAGAAAAACCAATAGAGCCAATCCTTTAGGATAGCACCAACTATTCATTTCGTTACACCTTTACACCTTAGTCTACCCAGTTAGATTAAGTCCATTTATGAGTTGCTTGTTGCTTTAAGTGTAAAGTATGTATTTCATGTGTCTTATGTCATTCTCTATCTCTGGTATGGTTGGTAAAATTGCACATCGCAATTGGGAATGTAAAGAGTAAAACTCATGTATTTTTATTACCATCATAATTATTGCTACGTCCGAAGAATGAAGAATTATGGAAGAAATTATCCGGAGCTATTATGATCATGAAGATGGTGAAATTACACCGAGATTCGTAGTGTAATGTTTAAAAAATCGAAATAATTAGAATTCGTTGCAAAAAAGGAGGAAATTCTAAAAATAGTCGGTTCGTTAAAGCTTAAACCGATGGTATTAATTGAAGGATCGATTATTCGTTGATACCTAATTATAAATCAACGATGTAGAGTTTTGTAAAAAGTGGTTGATATCGCCACTTGATTTTGTAAAAGTATGTATAAGTATGGATGATTGGGAAGTTGACCGTTACAGGAACGCCAACTTAGGTTGTTTTTGGTCTATGATCAAGACGTGTGTGTAAATATTTTTGAGTCTTTATCATGGTAACGGTCGGGAAAGTATCTAGCAACTTGTATCTTATTTGTTTTAGACTTAATCTATTTGTTTTGTAAATTTTTATTTAACAACAATTAATTCCCTTTCCTAATTCCTAACCCTTAGGTTTTATTCGAATGAGGATGCGAGCAATCACATGTGTCTATTCCATCATTACGGCCATGTATGTGTGGTTTTGTCCGCCTTGTTGATTTATTACTTTTTGGTGAAAGATTAGAAGATCCATACCCTATATCACTTTTCATCCTAACCCTTGGTTTTACTTGAGTGAGGGAATTGAATGCAATCATGTATGTCTATTCCATTGTTATAGATGTGTATATGTGGTTTGTCGCCCTTGTTGGTTTACGACTTTTGGTAAAGGCTACTAGTCCTAGTCTTTAGCTTATTCGAGTTAAGGTTTGAATGCAGTCATATGTGTCTATCCCATCGTTATGGGTGTATATGTATGGTCTTTGTCACCTTTTCTAGAATATTGGTATCGCTAGAGATTAGAAAAAGTGATCAAACCCTTTTAAGCCTTTTAAAAACCCAATTTACCTTTATAAAGTTGTTACTCCTTAGCTTTAGTGGTGGAGATGTGTATCCTTGCCAAGCCTATGATAGAATACTCGTTACGACCGAGCAATTGAGCGAATTAGTTACATGTTACCACATAGATTAGTGAGTGATTTGAGTGTTTTCATCTTTCTATTTCATGAGGTGTTTGGTTATGTACTTGTAATTGATCGAATAAATGCTTAATGGAAACATCCTTAGGGATACATTTTCATAAATTTCTAAAGGCTACTTGAGGACAAGTAGGATTCAAGTAGGGGAATATTTAATGACATCAAATAACATCACTTTTACAACATCATTTATCCCATGTAAATTACCCATTTAGTATAATTATTGCAAGAATTAATACTTAATCATTTATATTTAAGAATTGCAGTAATTATGGAGTACTATGTGAAGATTAGCAAAAAGGCGCGCATTCTAGAGCTTAAACAAAGAAATCTGAAGAATACTATTCTTATAACACCCTGTGTTTTCAAGTCATTGACGACGTCGATAAATATACTATTTATTTTTAGTGTTGTACGCGTTTGCTTGTGATTTCATGAATTAAGTTTAAATCGCGTAAGCTAAAAATTAGCGTTCAATGTAAACGGGCATCAAACAATTAAATGTTTACATCAAGCAAGGGTTATATAATTATTTTGAGGATAATTATTAACTTTGTTCATTTTATTTTTATCGGATACGTAAAGTTTATACGTTTCGCGATAAATTGCGTTTAGGCACTCCCGGAACCACCAAAACTTTTCTACGCTTTAACAAATACCCACTTTTATACTCAATACATAAAGTTTACTCAAATATATCATATACATCTCTTATATGCCGAAATTATAGCCCTTTATACAAGACAGATAAGAAAATTCTTCCACTTTGGTCAATGTACTTCACTTGCTCATTAATACCACACTATACCTTGTTTCTTTGACCTAAAGACCAAGACTATGACCAAGACCCATCCCTAAGACCTTACTATGTTCCTTGACTAACTATTGCACCTTTTTGACCATCTATATCTTATATACATGCATTACTAGAAAGAGATAACACATATACATAAACACTTAGCCAAAATTCAACCAAAACTCTTCCTTTTAGCTCCCTATAGCTCACGGCATACAAACCCCCTCCAAACAAATCCATACAAAATTTTATACAACCTATACCCTTCTATACACATCTATCCTAAGACATTCTAAGGTGAACCCAAGCATTGGCTAACCTTTACCCAAGTATTTACTCAAGAAAAGAGGATAAGCGTAGGGTTTTTGTAAAGAAAGCAAGGGTTTTTATTGTGCAAGCTTTGGTTATGGTTGGCTAACAGAGGGATTAGCACTTGATTATCATCAACTCACACATCATAAGGTCTAAACTAGAACCTCTATTTCTTAATAATTTTCATTTTTATGCATATGTTTATTCTATTTACTAAATCACCATTTAGGATTTATCATAAAAAAAGGCTTTTTATTTGAAATGATCAAATGGATTACTTATATTCATGAGGTGTTATTCTATATCACACTAAAAAGAATGAGAAAATATTGTATCAAGTTATTTTGGTGGTAAAAATGTATTATGGGAAGTAATTTAGGTTTCATTTTCTTCATAAAATGTTCCAATTAAAGAAAATACTTATGACAAGTTCAAGGTAATTTAATGGGAACTATGATAATATTGTAATGGTTATTAAATATAAGAGTATAAAAGATGAGAGACTTGTGACACCATGGTTTTTGTGTAAAATAACAACATATACAAACTATTGATTTATGTTTATTATAAAATTAAATAGTTTGTTTATGACAAATAAGAACATGGAATAGTTGGGACAAAAAGGACCTTGATGGACCATGGACATAATAAACTTATAATATATGACATATATAAAATATAAGACATATGGTGGATAAAAAAATTGAAGAGTATGAAAACAAAGGTTAAAAATGGACTTATGAAAGACACGCAAACCCTTCTGTCCAAAATTCGTATAAAAAATATACTTAATATATTTTTTTATAAGATATACAATTGCACGACGAGTCCGAAAAGGTACGAAACTTGTCCAAACGTATTAAACACAGAAAAGTGTACGGTATAAAACGAGTTATTAGATAACGCTATTAAACGGAGTCGTAAAAGAATTTTTATAAAAACATTTTATAAAAATTGTATAAACAGCAAGCGTTGATATTTTTAAAAAACAACACATATTTTTAGGATTCCAAAATGATAAGAATCGTAATTTTTTAATTAATAACGAACGAGTTATGATTCGCGAGTTTACGATAATTAATACTTTAATAAAACATATTTTTTATAAAAGTACAGTTCATGACAGAAGTTTATATTTTTGTAACCTCCTAAAATTTAGAACTTTCAAATATCGAGAACGTCTCGAAAAGAATCGTTAAAACGGAGCTATAACAAATAAAAACGACGATTACCGGGATTTTACCGACAATTAATCGATAAAAATATATATAAAGGTCTGATGTGAACAGTAATTTTTTACTGTTCACGCAGTAGTCCAAATTTCGAAAATGTCAATTTTATAATAACTCGTCTTGATACCAAAAGATGGCATAAGAAACGCGGCGAATCTGCTAAAAACGTGAAAGTTTACGCTAGTTTTACTAAATCGGTAATTAAAAACGTTTTTACTTATTAAAACACAATAATTAACAAAACCATTATTTGGTGATTGACGATATAAGAATATTATGTGTTATCGAAGTACATATTACTAGGGAGTTTCATAATGAGGCCTCTTCGGATGGCGTATCGACGAGTTGTTGGATTTACGATTTAAAGTGTCCTAACTCCTCGTACGTCATGTCATGACCTCTTTAATTATGATAGCCCGAACGATAGTACGATGTAGCAACTATAGGATTATATTCAATGTTATCAATTAAAGTACTCGGTACTTATACGACCTATGATAATTTAGGTTGCATTCGATCTTTTACGTGACGCTTTATCTGCGATACTTGGCATTACTAACTCAAGGTGAGTTCATAGCCCCACGTTTTACATGCTTTTGTTTTACAAAGTTTTTGGGGTGAAAAACATGCAATGTTTTACAACTGGACACAAGTGGTTAAGTTTCACATTATGATTACATGTTGCCTAAGTAGCGATAACCCAATCTGAGCCCATTATCATGAACTGTTAATTACGAGCGCGAATGTTATAAATAGATCTATTGGGTTTGACAACCCCGTTCGGGTGATTAGCTATCACTGGACAAACGAACGTATACCATGTCGAATATAGGATGTTGCGGGTTAGAACATCACCACGGGCAATGTAGGCCATTAATTTGGTATTCATACACGTCAAGCTTCAGTGTCATGAGCTTAGAGCAACGTAATTACATTTATATGATGTCTGCATCTGTTGCATTATCATACACTTGGGAAATCTTGTGGTCCTACAATATATGATTTATCAAACCTATGAATTCACCAACATTATTGTTGACGTTTTAAAGCAATGTTTTTCAGGGGATCAATAAGCACGAGGTGCGATGGATACATTGGTGGTTTTGATTTGGATGTCATGCATTAAAGATTTTGTCGCATTTCATTTTGTTATCTGTTATGGGCTGAAAATCTTTGTATTTTGATCAAGTGAACAAGTTAAGCTTCGGGCTTATGTAACAATTACTTTGTTAAATCCAATGTATCGTTTTCAAACGACTTTTTGGTCGTTCTATATATATCTTGTGTTATTGATCTGAGAAGTAACACGCCCCGGACCCTTATTCCGCTGCGACCCAATTTGGGGGTGTTACAATTCTAACATCCAATACGCCATATCCATCATGGAAGATACGACGTATATGTGCCTGCACTTCACAAAAAACCATGACGAACAAAGTTCGATACGCCGTATCCAGAAGACCTCTATACGACGTATCCATGATATAGTAATAAAATGTTATGGAAGATATTGTATGTGGTCCCTACTCCCAAAAACTCTCGATACGTCGTATTGACTTCAACCAATACGCCGTATCGACCAAGTTCCAAACACTATAAATAGAAGACCTAAAAACATGTTTTAGGTGTGCTTGATCATATTTTCGATACCCTGACCACAAAAGTCAATTTTTAGAAGACAAGAAGAGCAAAAGAGGTCAAGCAAAGCTACCCATTCCATAGGAAACACCTTGTAATCTCCTATACTTTAGTAATCGTGTAACATCTGGGAATTTTCGAAATTTTAAAGGACTATTTTAACCTTGGACTTTTCGAGTCAGACTTGACTTTTTGACGTATAATCTTTTTAGTGTCTCATAGAAATGATTTTCGGGTAACCGGTAAATTTTCGGAACATATTTAAATAATAAATCATATTTATTATTATTTATCTCTCATTACGAATTTAGTTTTCAAATTTATTTGAAAAGAAAACAAGAAAATATATGTTATTTCTAAGCTGACTTATCAAAAACGACCCGCTAGATCACGTTTTCACAACTCGGACTCTAAAGCAATTTGATGTAAAACGGCATTCTGGACAACTTTTTAGTTTTGCCCGAGACTCGAAAACAGACAGAAAGTGACTGAAATGCCCTCGCAAGGTTTTAGAAACAAGAAAATAATTAAATTAAATTTAATTATCACTTTTTATTAAATAAAAATATTTAATAAAGTATTTATCATTTTATTTAGTACGTTTGTTAAAAACGCAAATATTCAAGTTAGAGTTCATTTTAAGGATAATGTTTATCAGTGGTGCGCAAATAAATAATAAACATTTTTAGATGTTATAAAACATTTATAAGATGATAGTCATATGGATACTCATTTTGTGGGGAAAATTTTTTTGGAACGCAATGGCGCAAATTTCGTATTTTAAATCATTCGTTAAGTCGCTCAAACGAGTCCCGAACCGTTATTTAACGAAAGTTACACTTTAGGTCCCTATGGTAATATTTACACAACTTACCCTAGACTATTAGTAACTTGCTATAAATTTTAAAACTTTTCATATATATATAAAAGTTATATATCTCTTTTTCATTTTAATACAAAACACACACACACATATATACATCTCTCTCTTTTTTTTATTTTTCTTTTTAAAAAGTTATAAAATAAGCAAAAATGGAAAACTAAAAAAAAGAACTTTTTATAAAACTTGAAAATAAGCTAGAAATAAGCCAATCTAACTGACAGATATGCTAAGTGTAACTAAAAGACTTTTGACTAAACTGCTAGCTATCTAAAAACTTAATAAGCTAAAGCTAAACCTAAATGAGCTAAATCAGATACTAAGCTATGTCTAATAAGCACCTTGAACTAGAAATAAGCAAAACAAATAAGCTGGAAAGCATCTAAAAGCTTTAAGAAGTTTAAGAAGAAAAAGCTTTAAGCCTTAACTGATTTTGCTTATAAGCTTGAATAAGCTCAAACCTAAGCTAAATAAGCTAAAAGGACCTAAAACCTAACCTAATAAGCAAATCTAAACAAAAGTTAAGCAATACTAACAGCTAAATTACTCAGATAAGCAAATAAGCAATTTGGCTCAAAGAGACTTAAAACAGCCTAAGAGGGCACTTTCTAGCTTATTTTTAATCCACTTAAGCTATCCTTATGGCTTAAAGACCAAAAGGACAATCAAGCTTATACATTAAGCTACAAGAATCAGCAAAGAATAAGCAGTTTGAAACACATATAAGCTATGAAAAAGGCTTATGAAAAAGGGTTGTTTAACTCAGTGTATGCTGAGTTTTTTTTGTAAAGACTAAAAGGCTTATTGCAGCCCTATTTTTAAGCAAGTAAATAAGCACTAAATGTAACATCCAGGAATTTTCAGAATTTTAAAGGACTATTTTAATCTTTGACTCTTCAAGTCTGACTTGACTTTTTGACTTTTGGTCTTTTATTGTCCCATAAAAACGATTACCGCATAACTGGTAAAATTTTCAGAACGTATTTCAATAATAAATCGTATTTATTATTACACACCTCGAGTACAAAGTTATTTTTAACTTATTTGATTCGAAAACGAAAAAGGATATATATTAATTCATAGTTGATTTATCAAAAACGAACCACTAAATCACGTTTTCACGATTCGGACCCTAAAGCAATTTGATAGAAAACGTAAGAGGGTGTTTGTTTATGGGCTTGACACGGTTAGGGTGCGTTTGGCTGTTAAACAGCCAAAGGGGTGTGTTTGGTTTGGAAGCTTCGTCATAAGGGTGCGTTTGGTTCATATAAAACGATGAATAAATATAACTTAAGGTTTTAAAAAAATATTAAAACCGGATATATATAAAGGTGGTTAAATGGTTAAATAAATGTAATAATCATTATATTGTTTAGTTTAGAAATGTATATAAAAATATATATATTTAAAGTACGAGGATATTGCAACACGGTTTGTTTGAAAAGTAGAAAAATATTGGATTTTATAAATATGGAAAACGTTATATAAACGGGGAAAGTCATGATGAAGTTTATATAATTTTCTATATATATTTATGATTCACAAAAACTGCTATTACTTTAGAAACCGATAAAAGGACTAAATTATATTTTAAAAATATACTAAAATATAACTATACGATAATCTGAGCAACGAACGAAAACTATACTTTTACAATGAGACAACTATTTTGGACACGACCCGTCGAGGAAACAAAATATAAATTTATAAAATATTATTTTATATTTTATAATTGTCGGCTAGAAGATAACATAATAATTGTTGTAAAAGCTTTATAAACATCGTTTAACTTAATTGGTAATCTTAAAACGTACGATTACGTTTATGCAAGAACTTTTTATTTAATTAAGTGTTGATTTTAGAAAACGGGTCAAACTAATTGGTTTAGTTATTTACTCACACTTCGTATATAATACTTGCAAAGCATTGTATATTTCACCTTAATCTTCGGATTGTTTATCTTCGTTATATAATTCACGGTACGAATTATATAATTGTTTATTTTCCATATGTAATATATACAGAATATATTACATACCTTGCGTTTACTTTTCGATTTATTTTATTTAACCAACCACCAAACTATTACAACTTTAAATCTAAATCTTTTATCAACGTGTCGCGTTGACGTAATCATTCATCGGAAAACCCAAATACATTATCCTAGGCTAGTGGGACTTAGCCGTTAAGATTAGCTGCAACTTCTTGATCGAGCCGCTTCGTCTTCCGTTTGTGTTGTGCATATTAGATGCCTATCTGTCAATCGTTCTTCAACATCAAGGTGAGTTTATAGCCCCACGTTTTACATGTTTTATATATATTTTTGGGGTGAGAACATGCTTGTTTACAAATGCATTTACATGATTGTTTACAAATTGGTTTACATACTCATTTACATAGCTCGCTATGGGATACATTACTTGACTTCATTTTTGGTCACGAATGCATACTTTACTTTTGAAATGATTACGGATTAGCTTAAGCGGATTGAACTGATAACAATACAGTACTGCCCGGGTGTTCTTGGAGGGGACACCGGTAACGGGAGTACATATTCTTTAAATAAAGGCCCGGGTGTTCTTGGAGGGGACACCTGTGATGGGTATATATATAAGTCTACGTCACACCTGTAAGGGGTACATATTCATTACTGCCCGGTATTTCCTTGGAGGGGACACTTGTGAGGGGTACATAATTATTATTGTCCGGTGATCCTTGAAGGGGACACCTGTGAGGGGTACATATTTATTTTTGCCCGGGTGTTCTTGGAGGGGACACTGTGATGGATGCTATGTTTTTCATACTGCCAGGTGTTCTTGGAGGGGACATCTACGATGGGTACATAGTGCATTGGTTTCATAAACTTAGAGTAATCGTAATCACTTTTTGGGCAATACATACTTGGAATATTTTGTGATAGTTTTTAATTATCATGCATACTTTGGACAATTGCGGTCCAACTTTCATACATATATTTTTGAGACTATTTGGGGATTGAAATGGTCATGCATATTTTACAACTCTTTGAATTATGACATCCATACATACATTTTGGGAAACATACCAGGTTTGCAATGGTCATTACTATACTTTATCAGAACTGGTTTTCAACATTTGTATTTTACAAAAAACCTATGAACTCACCAACTTTAATGTTGACACTTTTAAGCATGTTTTTCTCAGGTGAATTAGATGCTTGACCTACTTGATGTGCACTGGAATCTAAAATTTACAAGATTTTATTTATGGATTTCTACTTATATTAGATGATCAAAGCTCTTTGGGTTGTTTTCAAGCTTTTTATTGTGATGCAATTATGGGACAAAATGTTAAATCAATTTCAAGGAAATTCCACAAATCACTTTTCAAACGACACTTAGGAGGTCGTTCTCTTGTATCTAGCGCTGTGTATTATGAAGTAACGCCCCCAGACATATTTCCGCTGCGAAACATTTTTACGGTATTACAGATTGGTATCAGAGCACTGGTTATGGAGAACTAGGTTGCATATTTTACCCTAGACTATAACCGTTTTTACAAACATTGCATCACAGCAAACATTTTCAAAATGCATACACACTACTTGCTTACTTGCTTAGGTTACTTGTTACCTTTAAGGCTTAACAATGACATACATATATGTATAATATATATGCTTGCATTCCTTTTGCGTATGTCGTACATTTATTTATATGAGAGTAATTATTTAAATACTAGGACATTTCTTAAGACATTGTGAGTTGCACAATGGTCTCATTCTGACTTCTTAGACATTGTGAGTTACACAATGGTCTCACTTTGTTCTCGAGGACTTGAAAGTTAAACAATGGTCTCTAAAATATTTATATCCCTCTTCATAACTTTATACAATAATCGTATTACCGAAGACCGTCATAATTTTTGTTTACATGGAATATGTATGAATCTAAGTAATAACCAGTCTGTATGGGCGAGGACTTGTATATGAGGATTAGATATGATAATATCATGTTAACAAAGCCCGTCCGCAGTTCTGAATAATTTTGTTTACATGGGATTATGTATAAATCTAAGTATTACAAGTCTTGTATGGGCGGGACTTGTAATAGGAGGATTTATATGATAATTGCTATGTTGACTCGTTCATAAAGACTTTTACCTTAGTTACTCTAACCGAGTACTCATTAACGATCTTGAACACTATGTGATTTCCCTGATAGTTTTACTCCCCGTCTCCGAAGACGAGTTTGGAACACTCGTCCCATACTCATTAGAGCACATGCATCGTCATGTCATCCATCACCTTGAAAGTTATGTAGGTACGCGTATTGCATTGGGAATTATTAAGTAGGATGATTTATGATCTATTTATTTAAAAGGATTGGGACGCCTCTTCATTTAAATAAATAAATTGTAAATCCCCGAACCATAAGTTTATCAATTCATTATTTACATAAATTGGGACACTTCTTTATGCAAATAATGAATTATAAATGAGTGTGCTTAATAATATCCGATATGAGACGAGTAAGGACCTGAACTCAATCATCACCGAAATTCTTTAAAAGGTCTAGAGACGCAATCGTGTCTTACTATTCAGCAAAATCTTAAGGCCTCGCTTGGAACTATCTTATCTCATTCTTAAGTTATTACTTTTGCGATTGCAAATTCTTACAATCATGAACTGTCTGGGAAGCTAACAGACTGAGTACCATATTCCGCCGTCTATCGCATGAGCTCTCCCGCGAGCTCCTCCCATTTGTTGAATATTATTTTATATTTTATAATTGTCAGCTAGAAGATAACATAATAGTTGCTGCAAAAACTTTATAAACATCGTTTAACTAAATTGGTAATCTTAACACGTACGATTACGTTTATACAAGAACTTTTTATTTAATTAAATGGTGATTTCAGAAATGGGTCAAACTAATGGGTTTAATTAGTTACCCACAGTTATTATATAATACTTGCAAAGCATTATATACGTCGCATAAATCTTTGGACTGTTTGTCTTTGTTATATAATTCACGGTATGAGTTATATAAGGGCTATTTTTCATATGTAATATATACAAAAAATATTACATACTTTGCGTTTACTTTTCAATCTATTTATTTAACCAACCACCAAGATATTATAACTTTAAATCCAAATCTTTTATCAACGTGTCGCGTTGATGTGACTTCATCGGAAGCCTAAATACATTATCCTAGGCTAGTGGGACTTAGCTGTTAAGATAAATCGCAACTTCTTGATCGAGCCGTTTCGGTCTTTCCGTTTGTGCCGTGCTTAATATGTATCGTTCTACAACATCAATGTGAGTTTATAGCCCCACGTTTTACATGTTTTACATATATTTTTGGGGTGAGAACATGCTTGTTTACAAATGCATTTACATGATTGTTTACAAATTGGTTTACATACTCATTTACATAGCTCGCTATGGGATACATTACTTGACTTTATTTTTGGTCACGAATGCATACTTTACTTTTGAAATGATTACGGATTAGCTTAAGCGGATTGAACTGATAACAATCCCGTACTTGCCCGGGTGTTCTTAGGGGACTCGGATAACGGGATACTATTCTTTAAATAAAGGTCCGGGTGTTCTGGGAGGGGGACGCTATGATGGGGTATATATATAATAAGCCTACGTCACCGCTTCATGAATGTAAAAATCACTTGGAGGCGTGAGCGCAGAATGTTTTGAAATGATTATTCAGATGTGATCCCCGTTCGAGTGATTTAGCTATCCACTGTGGGCAACGACGTTTATAGCATGTTGTCTACGCGAATGTTATAAAATAGAATCTATGGGATGACAACCCACGTTGGGTGATTAGCTGTCTTTGGGAAAAACGAACTGTTAATAAACAATGTCGGATTTGATTGGTGGGGCGACTGGGCACAATACTTACATATGAACTCTTAATGTTATATTAGTGCATCGGTTTCATGAACTTAGAGTAATTGTAATCATTGTTTTATACTCACATGGATATTTACTGTGCCTTGAATAAAGTGGCAATACATATTTGAAACATTTTGGTGATATATATATAAATATCATTCTTGCTTGAACATTGCGATACACGAATCTGACGTATATTTTTGTGACTATTTGATATTGAAATGGTCATGCATACTTTACAACTATTTGATTTCTAAAAATCATACATACATTTTGGAAGGACATTTAAGGATTTTAAATGGTCATACACACTTGACAGAACTTTGGTTCAGTATTTATACTTAAACAAATCTATGAACTCACCAACTTTAATGTTGACACTTTTTAAGCATGTTTTTCTCAGGTGAATCAGATGCCTGGATTATTTGATGTACATTGGAGTCTAAACTGACAAGATTTCATTCATAGATTTCTACATACATACAAGTGATCAAATCTCGTTGTGTTAATTTCAAGCCTTTCATTGTGATGCAATTATGGGACAAACATTATATCAATTTCAAGGAAATCAACGAGATTACTTTTCAAACGACACATTTAGAGGTCATTCTCTTGTATCTAGCATTGTGTATTATGAAGTAACGCCTCCAGACACATCATTCCGCTGTGATCACGAATTTTGGAGGTGTTACAAATCGTTTAATTTTTGGTATCATTCGTTTAACTCGGTTAGTTTAGCTTGGTTGAATTATTATTCATGTATTGATTATGATGGTTAAGGGCTAATACCCATGGGTATTAGCCATGATTATGAAGATATAAATGTTTGGTTTGTTTATATCGTCTGCTTAATTTATCGTTGATTGCTTGTTTATGTTTATTAATTTATACTTATTTACGTGCTTTTGTATGCGACCTATCACTCAACTGGATCTAGTGATACCAACCAAGTTAGCTAGATGCCGGGATAGCTCTCCATATAGTGATTTACATATCTAGAACAATAGGATCACAATTAATTCCTTATCTTTACCATTGGTTTATGTGAACAAGTTGGACTAGCAGGTGACCTAGGATCAACAAATAACGTACTGATTCCTTCGGTAAAGACTTGGACAATGGACTACTAGAATATAAATTGCCATTAAGCAGTAAGTGGTTAAAGTCTCCATGAGGTAGGGTTTAATAAGATCACCATTATTAATCTCCTAAGATAGATTATAATCAGCAAATATGATGCTTTATGCGGATGCGTTTAATTGGAATGATATGTCGCCTCGAGATAAGCACTCATTGCACTAAATAAACAAACCAACATTTTAATTGGATTAATCATGGTTAATACAATTTTCTTATATTTGGATAGACCGCTCTTCTATCTTTTGTTAATCTGCTTGCATGTGTTATTGTGTCTTAAATTGATCTAAGTTACCACAAAACCCGTGTTAGTCTCTCAGATAAAAACCCCCCTTATCCGTTAGAATTAGGACTAACATAGGTTTAGCTTAGATTTAACATAGATTAGAACCAACATAGTTTAAATTAACCTAGTTTAGTTAACCAAAATATTGATAGAATAAAGATTAATGTTCTCGCTCTTAGTGATCGACACCCTACTTACCAACGAAACTACATTCGATCGGGTACACTGCCCGTTAAAGTGTTGTTTTAGGTAAAGTTAGCAAAATATAAATGTAAAACTTGATAACTTAAAATTACCTTTACACAACAATACATCATTCATTATTGTTTAGTTTACCTTAATCGTTCATCTATGACATTTGTATAGTTACAATGGTTATTGGCTAATACTTGTTTATGATAATTTAATGTTTGGTTTATGTTTATTTTGATTGCATCTTATTCGTTGTGTGTTGTTTTATGTTTATCAATTTATACTCGTTTACGTGCTTAAGTATGCGACCTATCATTCAACTGGATATAGGAATACAAATAGAGCGTTAGCTAGATGCCGGGATAGCTCTCCATATCTGCAATTTATATATCTAGAGTAATAGGATCACAAATATTGACCTATCTTTTCCTTTGGTTTAGTGAACAAGTTGGACTAGAAGGTGACCTAGGATCAACAAATGACATTCTGATTCCTTGGGTAAAGATCTAGACAGTAGACTACTAGTATATGAAGAGCCGTTGAATAGTAAGTTAGTAAAGTCTCGATGATCTAGGATTCGATAAAATCACCATTATTGTCTCCTAAGATAGATTATTGTTAGCCTCAATTTATTGAGTCGAACAAGGAAGCTCGGTCACTCTACGATGGAGCTTCGGTCTTTAATTAGTTAATGTTGTAATAGGATAATATCGGAAATCGGGCTTGATAGATAATCTAATATTGTATATGTTTTGGGTTTAATCCCAAACAAAACCCGAGCCCGGGTCCTAGTTATATATCCCGCGCGTCACATTAAATGTGTAGGGGTATATAAATATATTTAGATATTTTCTAAAATATCTAAATATATATATAGATATTTTCATATGAAAATATCTAGTTTTAATCTTTTCATAATATCTAAATTTCTTTTCTATCTTTTCTCTCTCAACTCTCTCTCTTCTCTCTCTCTACATTTCGAGTCTCTCTCTCTCTCTAGTTTCTTTGTTTCGTGTTCGGGTTATGAAGTGAAGTATTAACGGGTTCCTACAATTGGTATCAATCGCCTCGGGTGGATTTCGTGGTTTTTTTGTTGTGATAAGCTTATACGGATTCGGCAGTTTCGTTGGGTTATTTGTGGCACTCGGTAAGCATTTATATATTTCGTAGCTCATTTTGGGTGTTGCAAAACGTTGGCAACGAACGAGTGAAAAAAAAAAAGAGCGGAAATTTTCGTGAAGAACGATCGAACGAGCGAAAAAGTTGTACCGATCGAACGAGTGGAAATCGTGTACGATCGAACGAGCGACAAAAGTTTGGATCGAACGAGCGGACTCAAATCGCATCGATCGAACGAGCGGACTCGAACAAGCGATCGAACTAGCGAGCTCGAACAAGCGATCGAACTAGCGGACTCGAACAAGCGATCGAACTAGCGGACTCGAACAAAGCGATCGAACTAGCGTGATCGAACGAGCGATCGAACGAGCGATCGAATGAGCGATCGAACGAGCGGAACTTTTGATCGAACGAGCAAATTTTTTTGGGACCGAACGAAATTTTTTTTGAAATTTTGCGTGACGA
>BQNB010019846.1:0-66270 GCA_026074375.1 Tanacetum coccineum | reverse complement strand
AAATTCAAGGACCAAAATTGCCAAAAGAAGAAACTTTGTTTATTAATGAGGAAAAGAAGTTATGAAACACAAGGGCTGAAAGTGCAATTTGTGAAACTTCTTTTACACTACAAAAGAGAACAATCAAACGCAGGGACTACTATTGCCATATCTTCAAAGTTTCAAACAGAAAAAAACGCGGTTTCTAACAACTCTAACAAATCTAACGATTTTTCCCGCCCTTTTTCATAACAAACCCAACTTCGTGAATTTCCCTCCCCCGCTCCTCTATAACTCTTGAATTCGTTCACAAACCACCTCCTCATCAAATCGACCACGTGTCAAGCCCTGATTGGTCCTGACACATCACCAACATGATCAAACGGCTACAAATAATTCGAAAGTGATCAACGGCTGAGATTTATTGGAAGATTCAAGAAACTCTTTCCTCTCTTCTTCAATCCTCTATAAATAGGAAGCATAGTGCTCATTTTTCAGTGGTTGTTTTTGTTTTAATTTTCAGTTTTGTATTTTCTTCAATAATAAGCATTTTTCTTTCAAGTTTTTAGTAATCTTCTTTAAGCTCTTGTACTCTCTTCTTCTAAGCTTGTACTTCATCTAATTGAGTAATTCAATTCAGTTTACACGTTTCATTGTCCTTTGTTTTCAATTTTAAGTCAATTTTACTCAATAAGCTCTTAATAAGCTCAATTTCAGTCAAACTTTGTTCTTAAGCAAGTCACTTACTAATCTAGTTCAATTTACATGAAATCATGATTACTTGAGTGTTTTGTGTTCAATTTTGGAAGCAACAAGGTAATAAGCTGTTAATAGCTTATTGAGCTTTATGCTCAAGGTTTAGAGGCTTGGGAGCCACTTAGGTTCAAGTTCTTTTTAGCCACTCACTCTACAAGAGTGGCTTAGGTCTGAGACAACAAAATTCAGGTTTCATTTCTTATAATTCATCGTAGAATTTTAGCTTAATCAATTAGCTTATTGAAATAAATTTGAGTGTGCTTACTCTTTGTTAACATTACTCAGTTAGTTTAGAGTACTAAATGTTTTTAAGCTGTTTTAGTGTAGATCCATTATGTTTTCATTACTAAATAATCTGTCAAGGTTTAGATAAGCTAGGAGAGAAACTTGTCTCTTTCTACTAATAAGCTGTAGATTTTAGCTTTCAAAAAGCTTAAGTAGGTGGATCTTAATGTGAGTAGATAAAAAGTTTAAGCTGTTTAGTGTTTAAATAGTTTTTAAGCCAAAAATAGTTTAGATAGCTAGGTTAAGGGAGTGTTTGGTTCAAGCTGTGTTTGACTCTTAAAGTCAATTACAGTCTGTCTAAATTACTTAAATAGTTGAATTCATTTGTTTTAGCAAGATTAGAATAGGTTTTACAAGAAAGTTAGAGGAACTCAAAAGGTTAGAGTATTAAAACCTTGCATTTGCACCAGGGGAATTTTGACAGCAAAGAGGTTTTTAGCTTTAAGTAAATCATAGCATGTTAGTATTCAAGTTCAGCTAGTGTAAGTTTAAATACATGTAGGAAGTGAGTTTAAAGAAGTTTTTACCTTAGGAATCTTAGCTTGCATTTTAGAATTTGTCAATTGCATCAGTTAAAACTCAGCTTTGAACCTGAACCTTGCATTTTTAGTTAACAAAATTCTTATTAAAATTGTTCACTTGTAGCTTATATTTTTCTAGACACCTTTAGTGTACAACTTAAGCTACAAATAGCATCTTTTGTTCTTCATTTTCATCAATAAATAAGCTAGGAATAAGCCTAAGTCTTAAAAGCTAACTAAACACTTAGTTTCTGTAACAGGAAACAAAAAGCTATTTTTTAGCTTATATAGTTGTTAAAAGTTGAAAGTACCTTTATTAAAGTTGTAGATAATAAGCTAGTTGATAAGTTTGTAGTTTTAAGTTTTTGCTAAAACTCAATTTTTCAATAAGCTAGAAGCGTAGGGTTTGTTTAGTACTTTTCTTATAGTTCAAGGTTACCCGTTTATTCTATAGTGTAAATTCCCAAAAGTTTGCCCGCCTACCCTGTATTTTCCTTTCTTACACTTTCTACCCTAGAGTTTTCGAAAAATAAAAAAAAAGGGGAAAGACACTTGGCCCGGGTGAGCAAGACTCGAACCCGGGACCAAGCGATACATCCCCCTTTTACACACACACTCTACCACTGCGCCCTTGGGTCTTTTTCGTTAAAGACTCAAGGGCTTGTGTATTTATACACATTTTGCCCCAAATAGCTTATAAGCTGTTATAGCTTAATTTCGGGCTTATTTCTTTAGCTTATTTTTGTTTCTTATTTTTCCTAGGACTGTTATAGGTTTAAGCATTTTGTATAAAATTTTCAGAATTTTTCGTAGACTTTTACTATTTTTTATAATTTAATCTAGTTTAAACTTTTAAAAATTCATAATAAATACAAAAATTATCAAAAAAATATTTTTCTTTTTTAGAAAATTTTATTTTGTCATATAGTTTGTAGGAAAATTTTAAAACTTTTCGTAAAGTCATTTTTACAACTTTTCATCTTTTAAAGAACGGGTTCCGGGTACGTTTTTTGTGTTGACTCGTTTTTGGGTCAAACGAACTCCGTTTTCGGTCTAGTCTTTTTCATTCTTCGTTATTTGTCCCGTAGAGTAGTTTAGAAGTGAAAAATTCTTCGTAGGGTTATTTTTGAAGATTTTAGGTTTTTCCCCCTTTGTTCTTTCCCCCTTTTTTGTTGGATTCGGCTCTAGTTTTTCAGCTTATTTAGTAGTATTTTTAGGATTTTCTTAAAACGTTTTAGTTCGGTATATTGATCTAATTTGACTTTTTCAACTTCCAAACTAATTCCTTCCTTCAACTCAAACTCTTCGAATTGTATCGATTTTACATTCCAGCCTCGTTGGGATAACCGGACCCGGGTGAAACATTTTCTATAATGCTTCTCGGTATCATTGCTACTTGTTGGATTTTTTTAGACTTATTATATATATTTTTATATTTTTATTATATATTATATAAGGTTGTTAACATTTCAGTATCTCATTTTTTGGCGACACCGTTGACGGGGAGCTGTGATACCGGATTTTCGTTTTCGTCTTGATCAATTGGTTTGAAATGTGATTATTTTTCGCTTTTATTTAAAAATATAAAAAGTACACAAATATTTTTCATTTCTTTTAGAATTAATTATCAGAAAAAAAAAACAAAGAAAAAACCAAAAATATGAAAACATTGTCTATAAAAAAGAAATAAAAATTCAAAAACTTGGTAAAATTACCAAATATAATTCATTCTCAAATGAGGTGTATTGTCATAATAACTTCCGCTGTACTTGTTGGTTCCGCAACTCGAACAAAAGATTTAAAAACTTGCCTATTTTTTGTCTACTTAAGACGTAGGCTCACTTGAAACGTTGAACAAATACTTAAAGTGGTATAAGGAGGGTTGTTCCTAGGAACTACGACCCGAAAGGAGAAATAAGCTTCGCGCTATTCCTACTCCTCCGCATCACCTGTGAGTTTATCTTTTTAAGAGTTACGTGAAGTATGTGAGATTATTTGGTTTAGTTGTCTTATCAATTTTGTCCGTTAAAATAAATTGTGAATTAATGGAAAAACCAAAAATAATCTTCTTTTTCTTCGTATCAATTAATTCTTTTCTTATCCATCTTCATGTTTAATTCTTATGACGTCATTCGATTATCGTTTGAATCCAATTTACGCGATTAAAGAATGCTCGTCTTGTGGAAGTTTGTACACTTCAAACTGTGGTTGTTCGAAAGGGAGTCTTGGAGACAAGATTCTTGTTCCAATACCCGACTCGTCTCAACGATCCTTTAAAATTGAAAAATTTTGTCTCAATTGTGGGGACCCAATTCATGGTTTTCATTGTCAAGGATGTGCTCTAATACAAAAGACATTCGAGGAAGTCCTTCAAGACTTCCAAGACACTTCCAAGTCATCCGATGACAATACCAACGTTGTTAATGCTCCTCGAGAGCCAATGTTGTCAATCAGGGACCACGATGAAAAGTCCTCACAAGTCCTCTACACATTGACCATTGTTGTTCTACGGCCTTATAATCTTCTTCCATTTAGTGCGGTGATTCGTTAGATGGAATCTTTTGTCGACAATGCACTTGTAAGTCTTGTGGGAAAGGTGCTCATTACGGTTATAATTGCCCTCCGAGAGTTCCGATTATCTCTAATCCGGAACCATGCAAAAATCAAACCATTGATGAGCCCCTACAAAACTTGCAAAGTTTGCAACAACAATGTCTGTTTCGTACATGCCAACAATGTGGTTGCAATGAATACGATGGAGTTTGTTTTTATTGTAAAGTTGGAAATGGAACACAAATCAATGTTTCAACTCCGTACTCTTCTAACGATTCTCCAAGTGTTGCAAACCATCCTCCACAACCACAATACGTACCATACTCTTGTGAGATACGTGGGAACGATTGTCATTACGGTTACGATTGTCAACCTCAAGTCCCGTTTGTCTACTTCGGACCTGTGTTTCAAATCAAAAACTTTGATTATTTTCACAAAACTTACACGAGTTTTTCCAGACAACAATGTTCTTTGTTGTGAAAATTGCGGGGGTCCTCATGAAACCTTCCAATGTCAACCAATGAATGAAGACTATTATCATGAGCAAAATTCTTGCTATGATCATAATTCTTTTGGTTTTGACCAAGTTCAACCCCCGCAATATACCGTCAATCATCCAATCTTCAATTCCCAAAATGAGCTTCTCAATTCTCAAAATAAGCTTATGGAACAAATGACAACCTTACGTGATTTGGTTGGTCAAGTCATACAAAAGAAGGAAGAAGAAAAGAGCGTAGTGCGGAGAAGAATTACAAGCGGCTAAAGACGATCTTGGAAGATTCAATTTGTACGATGATGACGAAGACGAATACAATTGCAATCACACCCGTTTTTTAAAAAACCCAATCGAAGGAACCCCGATAACTTCTAAGTATAGGGGACAAGCATCTTGAACTTATTCGAAACGAATTGGAAGAATTCATAAAGTCTTAGTGTTTGAGGGTCCTGTTACCAATCCCAAGTGCAGTCCCGAGGGTATCCCGGACAAAATGTGTGATGTGCTCTTTTTGAAAATACCACCTCTACTTTAACTTCAATGAAACATTCTGAGGTGTTATTTCAAGTCTGACGATGATAATTCTTCGAGTGATGACGTTTCTCCATACGGTAGGATATCGAGTGTGTCGGATTGCATCACTCCTCCCGTGTTAAGATCGTCTGTTAGACGCTCTGGTGGAGATGTTGACCCAGGAAGCCTGAAAGGATGGATGATGATATTCTTTTAACAAATCAAAGACACGATTTCCTTCGTGAAAATTGTTGAATGTCAATCTTCTTATTGCTAAGATTGATGCATTAAGAGATAATCCTACTCCATCTTTCTAGATGTTTCGTGATCAAGATCTTAACTCACACACTTTCCTACCTCTTTCTTGGAGGAGACTAAACATCCTTTGATAGAATTCTATTTCCCGAATCTGAAAACTTTCCGCTTTAAATCTAGAAGGATTAGTAGTTGGCAGTCCAACTACTCGTCTACTGATTTATCTCTTCTACTGATTTAAAGCTGTTTCTACATTGATAACGAGTCCATTTTTAAAGAGAACCATGTAGGGCGTAGTACCACTATCATGTTGATTTTTACTCAAGTTGATTTCGTTTGAGAATCTTTGATCTTTCGAATGATCAGTTTCCTCCTGCCGGTAGGAGTAACTTTAACCATGAGGAGTTCGCCGATGAACTCACTCACATCATGTCTCTTCCGAATCTTGAATGTTTCAAGTTTAAGATTGAGCCCAATCCGGGAGATTTGGATTCTATTGACCTCGGGATTCGTAAGAATGCTTCTACGACTAATGTGAATGTACCATTAAAGGATTGACAATCTCTCTTTCGCTTATTGGTTGTATGGATCCTTTCATTTGCTTTTCTCACGTATACCGTAGTGTCCCTCTATTCATCTTCTCTCCCCACCTGGAAAGAAGTTACCTTTTTTGATCCCGGCATTTCAATTTATCATTCTTTTATGCCGGATGTATCTCATCGGAGTAGAACTTTCATGAAATTCACTGTCTTAATCCAACACTTGAATGAAAGTCCGATGATGATTTTATCTTCCACTTGCTTCACCAGAACCATATGAATCGGTGGTCGAGTCAAGCTTGTTGACTCGGTTAACAAAATACCAAGGCGACTTAGTGGGAGGCACCCCATGTTATCAGTAGTATGTAATAATAAGTTGTTTTTGTGTGTGAGGCTAGTTTTCTTTCCATTACCCGTGTTTTGTCCATGTTTTGTGTGCTTTGTATTGTATGTCCAGGATTTCCCGGATTGTGAAGACTCTCGTGCTTGCAGTACCACATGAGTTTCACATCCTCAGCTTCATTTTGGGAATCCAGTATCCAAATCTAATCGACTAACGTTTTATCTTTTGGCACACTTCATAAACGGCCTTAGATTTACGTTAGGAACCGCTTTGAAAACATCGAGGAACGATGTTTAGTTCTAGTTATGGGGGGGTCGTAGGGGATCTTCAATTTGATTTTTGCCTGCAGTGTATGTTATCAGTTTAATCCCTTTTTTACACCAAATTTTTACAAAATACAACAATAACTGAAAAAATTTTAAAATTTTCAAAAATAAAATAAGTGTTTTGTCACAGTTTTGACTTTCCTAATGGGTAGAATAAGAATAATTTTTGACTCGATCGGGCGTGTTAGGCCCTTGTAGTTCCTCAACTTACCTATGTTTGTTGTCTAAGCGATTCACGAATTCGATTCTCTTCGAATTTTAATAAGGTGAAGAACAAGAAGTGATAGAGTTAAATATAAGTTTATGTGCTGAACAAAAACTTATATGAGTAACTTGTGGCTTTTTCTCCCATTAGCTTCCAATCCACCTAATCATACGTGCTCATTTCAATCCAACTAAGTCAATCGATGTTTTCAGAGAAAAGCGTCAAATTTGTGACTTGGATTTTTTAAAGCGAGATTTTTGTTATTAATAATTCGTAAAAGTTAAAATGACAAAGAAGCATGATTGACTATGATGCAAAGGAATGATTATTGAAATTATGCCAATAAAGCATACATTGGATTTTATGGGCAAGTAAATGATGTGTCGTGATCCTATCCCACTCGGTCTAACCACGAGGGGGGGGTGCAAAACAACTAAGACATCTTTACTTTTAAGATTTGGTGTGTTGGGATATCTCACCAGGAAGCGATGTGTCTAGGTTGAGGGTTCAAACTATGACACTTATCCTTAGCCATATTAGGAAGAGGTGTTGATTGTGATTTCCCAGACTACGCTGTAGCAACGGGGTGTGTGTTTTTCAAACTAAGAACATGCGGTCGGTTGTTTTGGTTGTGATATTCCTACTAGGGAGCGAGGCTGGGTAGGTGTTCAAAACTATGCAACGCATTCCTAGATCTTTAGAACTTGTGATTATAATGATGAAGATGTTGACAAAAAGTTACTGTTCTAAAAATCTCGTTCTTAAAATTCAGTTACAAGGTCCTAATAAGTTGTTGTTTGAGTATGATTCATCTTGAATTACGACTATGAAAATAAGTTGATCTATGGTTGAGTTGAATTGAGTACACACATGTAAATCATTTATACTCATGTTGGCTGGCGTGGGTAAAAGTTCACAAGTCATAAGTATGAGTGCTTAGCATTTAGACTTATATTGACAAATGATCTTGTTTAATTGCTTGGTTTGGAACTAGTGAAAAATCAGGGACGATGAATTTATCCGTCAGGACATCCGTAGATTATTCTATGGGCGTTTCTCATTCTATGATCCCAGTGTTAATAAAATAAAGGAAGTCAAACAGGAAGTCGAGAAAAGAAAAAGGAAAATCCAAAAATATTAGGGATAGTTAATAGACAAATAAAAAGTGGTGAAAACGGGACTTGTCGAAGCTTTTGATTCTTTAGTTTCCCTTGACAAACACTTTGCTACTTTTCAAAGTTATTAGTCGAGGGAGATTGAGATTCTTAGTTTTCGTAAATGCTTACTTCATAGCATTGCGTGAGGACACGGCAATACCTTAGTATGGGGGATTTTGGTATGTGCTTAATTACACATACCTTTTACCTTTAAAAACGAGCTAAAATAACCAAAAACGGACTTAAAATGCCAAATATACGCTTGTTTTGCTAATTGTATTGTGCAGGAACGGATAACTAAGAAAAGGACGAAAAACAAAGCCAAAACGACAAAACCGGACTCGGAATGGAAAAGACTGTGAAAGACAAAGCCAAATCGAAGCCGAAAAGTCAATCAAGTCAAAAAGTCAACAGAAAAGTCAACTGGTCAAAGTCAAAGTCAACCCCGACAAATCCAAAAGTCAACAATTGAAGAAATATAAGTTTGAGGGCTTAAATTGCCAATCCCTAAAACTTATATTTAATGAAGAAAAGAGAAAAGTAAAGACAAGGGCTGATTTTGCAAACTACTCAAAGTAACAAGTGGGGGGCAAAACTGCCAAGTTCCCATACTTGTAATACACCAAGGACGACCCTTGCAAAGAGATACATAACTCTTGGGGACTTGTTTTGTCAAGTCCCCAAAAATTATATAAACACAAGGACGATGGATGCAAAGTTACATAACACCATGAGGGACTAGAATTGCCATCCCACCAAAATTTCCTTATAACGTTTCAAAACACTCTGTCTCCCCCAACACCTTTTCCCGCCTTTTTTGAACACAACCCAAATCACGGGTTTACAAACCCACTTTTACCCTGCACCTCAAAAACCCCATGGTCAAACCTCTCCCCCCTCCTCCACTTAAACCCTAATCCCATTTGGCAATCCCACAATCCCCCAAGCCTAATCCAACGGCTAAGATTGATAAGATTGAAGGGTCAAGATTGCTTTGGGCTGTTTCCTCTCACACAACTAACACAAAGCCTCAGTTATAAAAGAAGAGGAAAACAGAAGAAAAGGAGAGTTAGAATTAGTTTAATTTTCAGCTTGTTATTTTCTTTATTTTTAAGCATTTTTCTTTTAAGTTTTTAAAATTTAGCTTTAATCACTTGTACTTTTGTTAATTCATCTTGTACTTCATCATTTGAGTAATAACAATTCAGTTTACAAGTTTCCTTGTCCTTTGTTTTCAATAATAAGCTGTTTTCATCCAATAAGCTCTCAATAAGCTCATTTGAGCTTATTCCTGTTCATAAGCTCAAATTTAGTTACAATGCTGTTTTTAGACATTCATTTACTCATACTTATCAATTTAAATTAAAATCATGATTACTTGAGTGTAATTGAGCTCACTTTGGAAGCTTATAGAGAAATAAGCTAATTTCAGCTTATTAAGGTTTAGAGGCTAGGGAGCCAATAGGATCAAGTGATTTCTAAGCCACTCACTCTACAAGAGTGGCTTAAGTCTGAGACTACAAAAACTCAGGTTTCATTTTCTTCAAATCTCATTTTAGCATCAATTTAGCTTAATACAAGTAGCTTGTTCTTTTGTTCACCTATTGCTTAATCATGTTTATAATGTTTAGATAGTTTTAAGGTTACAATTTCTTTAAAGCTGTTTAGTTAGTATCATTAAAAGTTCATTTTAGTTGAGAAATTCTGTTATGAGTATTAACAAGCTAGTAGAGTAACTAGCTTAATCTCACTAATAAGCTAGTACTTTTATAGCTCAAATAGCTTTATTAGGTCATTTTGAGTAGAAGTGGATAAAAAGTTTTTAAAGTTTTAGTTTCAAATTAGATTTTAAGAACATATTAGTGTTGACAGTCAAAGATTAAGGAGTGTTTGGAGTGTTTGGCACCTAGATGGTTTTTGACTCCTAAAGTCAACCTTCTCTATTGTTCAAAGTTGTTCATTCAGTTGTGTTAGGGTAGTATAGCAAGTTTTAAGCAGGTTTTAAAGGTTAGAGTTTAGTTTTACAAAGTTTAGAGTTTAAAAACTCATCATTTGCACCAGGGCAGTTTATTTGTGTAGATAGTCTTAGTGTTTAGAGATTTAAGGTACTTTAGAGTCCAAACATAGACAATTCAGTTTTAGACATGATAAGTAAGTAAGGTTTTAGAGTTCTCATTTCAAAATTTAGCCTACAAATAAGTGCTTAGGTCAATTGCATCAGCAATAGATTGCATCAGCAACAACCAACAGCAACTTATATTTCTAGTTTAATTTCCTTCTTGATTTCTTATTTTTAGTTGGAATGTTAGAAACCTTTTATCCTAGGTAGTATAAAGTAGTGTAGGTAGGTAAGATTATTTTCATAAAATTTCAGCTTCTAAAGTTTAGAAATAAGCTGTGAAGCTTATTTGAAAAAGCTTATAACAGTTTAAGCCTGAAACTTGCACTTTTTAAGTTCAATTCTCTTGTTATTTTTGTTAAAGCTTAGCTAATTTTTTCTTAGATATCCTTAGTACACATCTTAAGCTACAAGTAGTTTCTTTTAGTTTCAAAATTCATCTAGTAATAAGCTAGGAATAAGCCAAAATATAAAAAGTTTAGGAAAAGTCTACTTTCTGTAACAGTTTTGAAATTGCTTATTTTCTAGCTTGTTCTGTGGACAAAAGTCAAAAGTGCCTTTATTAATGTTGATTAGAATAAGCCCCTTAGTACACGATTTGTAGTTTTAGTTTTTGCTAATTCTCCAATTTTATTTTAATAAGCCAAAATTAAAGCCTAAAGCGTAGGGTCTCGTTTTTGTAGTTTTCTCATAGTTCAGGGTTGCCCGTTTACATTGTAGTGTAAATTGTTAATAGTTAGCCCGCTTACCCTTTAGTTTAGTTTTTTACAATTTCTACCCTAGAGTTTTGCAAAAAAAAAAAAGAGGGGAAGACAAGGGACCCGGGTGAGCAAGACTCGAACCCGGGACCCCTCGATACATCCCCTCCCTTTGTACCAACACTTATACGCTGAGCCCTTTGGGTCTTTTCGTTAAAGACCAAGGGCTAACTTATTTAAGGTCATTTTTGACACAAAAATTAAGCTTATAAAGCTTATAGCTATTTTCGTGGCTTATTTTCTTTAGCATTATTTTTGTGTTTCTTATTTTCGTAGGAACCTTATAGAGTAAAGTATTTTTAGAAAAAAATTTCAGAATTTTTTGTAATCGTTTAATATTTTTTACAATTTAATTTAGTTAAAAGTTTATTTAATTCATAAACAAAATACAAAAATTATCAATAAAAATATTTTGCTTTTTTAGAAAAATTTTATTTTATCATACTAAGCGATTGATAGGAAAATATAAAAAATTTTCGTTGGGTCATTTTTACAAATTTTCATCTTTTAAAGAACGGGTCCGGGTACGGGATTTTATTTTGACTCGTTTTTGGGGTCAATAAAAACTCCGTTCTCGTCTAGTCTTTTTCATTCTTCGTTATTTGATCCCTAGAGTAGTTTAGAAGCAAAAATTTCTTCGTAGGTTTATTTTTAAAGATTTTAGGTTTTTCCCCCTTTTGTTCGGGATTCGGGGTCTCGTTTTCTAGTTTAATTTCGTAATTTCTAGGTTTTTCTTAAACGTTTTAGTCCGTTATTATCTAATTTGACTTTTTCCACTTCCCAATACATTCCTTATTCAAAACTCAAATCTTCGATCGTATGATTTACCAGTAAAGCCTCGTTGAGGGGATAAACGACCCGGGACAAGCTTATTACTTACTTCTCGGTTTTATTGATCTTGTTGGTTTTTTATCACTGTTTTATATATTTTTATATTTATTATTTATTATATATTTTACGGTGTGAATCATGCCAATTATCCTCCGATACTAAACTCACAAAAGATGAAGAGTGTGAGTCGTTAGATAGTACCAAGTATCGAGGCATGATAGGTAGTTTATTATACCTAACGGCAAGTACGCCCGATATCATGTTTAGTGTGTGCCATTGTGCCTGCTTCCAAGAGGCTCCCAAAACCTCTCACCTTGAAGCGGTTAAACGTATCTTCCGATACATTAAAGCACTTTACGCAATTTGGATTATGGTCATCTCTAAGGCGGACGGCAAGAAACTGTAGTTATGCCGACTTGATCGTGCGGGAGATTATGTGGTCGAAAGAGCACTAGCGGTAATTTGTATGTTCGTGGGTTGTTGTTTAAACATATTGGTTTCTCAATAAGAAAAATTATAAATTTCTCTAGCTATATCTTCTCCGAAGCCAAATACGTAAGCGTCGAAAGGGCATGTCAACAAGCACTATGGATGAAACAGGCTCTCATCGACTACGACGTACGACTCGACGACGTTTCCATCATGTGCGACAACAAAGGCGAGCGATTGACCTTAGCAAAAACCCAGTGCAACACTCTCGTACCAAACACATCAAAATACGTCTCCACTTTCTTCGTGATATTGTCCTGAATGGTCATATCTCAAAAACGAAAAAGTGCCGTCCGTACGACAATTATTACGGTACAATTCTTACTACAACCTCTCTAAATAGTGATTATCATTTAATATTCTAGTATTGGTTTAGGAATGATGGAACGCATTCATAAATCACATTAGTCTGCTTATCCTTCTTCTGTCTCAATTCTAGTCTGTGTTCCATTCCGTGTCGTGACAACTTGAATACTTCATCCGAAGTACTTTTAAGCATTTTTAATTCGCAAAATGCAAATTAAAATGTCACTCCTCTTTGTTAAATTTTCATCAAAACCTCAAGTCCAATACCCTTACTTAGGGCGGCCCCCCAATATATTTGGGACCGTCAGGAGATATGGGACCGCTATCAGCAGATCATAATATGGAACACTTAAACAAAAAAATTTCAAATCACAAAAACAAACACCCCTCTTCGTGCTGCCATTGACGAACTCGACCAAATTACCAATAAAAACTCAAAATTAAAGATAAATCTACACCTTATATTCATTCCTAACCATTTAAAGATCATAAAATTGTAAGTTATTTTATCTATTTTCTTTCAATTTGAGTTTAGGGTTTATGATGAACACCAAAAATTGAAATTGGGAATTTTGATTTTTCTTTCCATATTTTTGGACTTCTAAGACTTACTAGTTACAATGTTTAACTAATTATGCTTCCCGTTAGACATATGATTTGCTTACATTAGTGAATTTGTTGAAAAATTGATTTTGAACCAAAAACCTCTATTTTATTTTTCAATTTCACTTCACGTTAGGAAACATAATAAAAATTGTTTGTTATGCATTGTTAATCCAACCCCAAAACGGTTTTTCAAACACATGTATTATGATCTTCATGAAACAAATTTTCAAGATACATAATTCATATGTATTTTTGACTTGTTTGATGAGAAAAATCAAATTAAAGAAGCGTTTGGTTAACTCTTATGATTTTATAATTTAGGTTCGAGTTTATTCGTTACTCACATTGTTACATTTAGGCACACACTAGAAGCAATTTGCTCATGTGGGGGGGACAATATTATTTACAAGTAAAAAGTAATAAAATGTGACTTCATTTTCTTTTAGGAAATCATGCCTCGTAAATCTTCTGATGATTACAAAAATATAAGACACTATATCCCTAAAATTTCACATGAATTTCGTTCTCCAAAAAAGAAAAAAACTAAGAAACCTTGAAGAACATTACATTCACGAGGGTAGGGTGGTTTTTGATAACTTTACGGATCTAAACTATGTTCGGTCTTTGTTCCATTTTGTCGAGTTTGAGTGTCTCCTTGAAATCAATGAACAAGTGTGTCCTCGTTTTATTCTTAAATTTTTCAATCAATATCGATTGATTTATTCTGACAAAGGTCAAATGTTTGTTGAATTTGTCATTTAAAACACAATACTTATCTTTTTCTCTTGAAGGGACTTTCTCAAATTCTTGAATACCTTGTGAGGGGTGTGTTTGTGTCTTTATGACAATTGGGGTCACTTGATGAGTTGGTATGTGGTGCCCCTTTGAAGGGGGCCCATAATCAAAACCATTCCTCCCTTCTCCCAATGATATCATCTCGTATATTCGAGAATTTCAAGAAGAATCATAGTCACTCGCCAATCCATCATCAAGAAGAAGTTTGGGTTCAATGATTATCAATTCTCACTCGTGATATTGTGTCAACTTTGAAACTTGGATGAATATATTTCGGGAAAATGTTTTATGTTTGGGGGGTAACGGGTCCCGTTACCGTATGTCTTTGTATATGCTTCTATTATGTTGCAAACTGCCAAAAATTCAATCTTGCTTATTTATGGCAATCGAATAGAGTGGGGTTCACTAAGATCAACTAGGTTAAATTCTACCTAGGTATGCTATTAACCCGCTTGTTTGATTTCATCATTGTGAAAATCCCGAATTGCAAAATAAGTCTTATGGTCTTGTACGATCGTGTCATGAAACCCTCTTGCCGCTCAAACTAGATCGAATGCCCAGAAGGGATCATGCACGATGAGAGGTCGTCTATCCACCTCTCCTCCACTTTGACCAACCTTCCTCCTATGCATTCATCGATGATGATGCCGATGGAATTGCGAAGGAACTCGCGTGCAAGCACTCCTTCCCCCATTCGTTATGTCAATATTACTTAACCATTAAAGTTCCTCAAGTTTTTTCAAAAAACCCACCTTAACACTGATCCCTCACTTGATATTTTAACCATGCAACAGAATTATCACAAAACAGTCAGGTACAATTACAAGATGAGCAACGTGGTGGAGTAATGTCAATCGAAAAAAGTCTCAGAAGGTTGTGGAGAAACATAAAGAAGTAAACTATGAGGGAAATTACTGTATGACATTATTATCTATATTACTTACCAATCTATTACGCTTAGGTATTTATCTTATGATACTTATTAGTTTGGGGCAACATGATATTGTTTTGGATGATTCATTTCAATTTTATCATCCTAACCAATGCTTGCATGCACTTTGATATGCTTTGGCTACTGTTATATTATGCATGCTTATGAAATTATCAAATTTGCCTACATATGATTTCTTGATTGAGTTTAGATGTTTAGTCTTATAATCTTGATTCTTAAGTATTAGATGATTCATGATAAATTGGAGTTGACTACAAAAGGGAAAAATAGGAAACTGTTTCTATACAGGATTTACAGAAAATCAGGAAAACTGGAAAAATTCCTTGTCTCTAAAGAAAATGGCCCCCATAACTACTGGGCGGCCCCCTAATATATATGGGACCGCCAGGTATTTACGGGACCGCCATCAGAAGTCACAGAATTTTTACTGTGGCTCCTGATTTTCTGTGCAGTTGACTATTCTTTCTTAGACCCAGCTAAACCTTCTGCATTTTCCTAAACCACTTTTGGAATCAAAAACTCAATATCATGCTCTTTTAAACTTTGATCTTTTCCCCTAAATTAAAGTTACTCATCCTCCCCACTTCTATATCATCTTATCTTCCTAACACCATTCTACCATGGGAATTCCAGTAATGCTTCCTCATCTAAAAAGTTCCAAGTAAAATCAAACTCACCATTATCCCTCATAGACTATACTATTTGTCATACATATCTTGTGATGACGATACACACACACCTTCTCCTATCCACAACTTCTTCATCTTTAAACTCCTCAAACGCACCATCAAAAATCCATATCCACATAATCAAACATCATCAAAAGTCAAGAACACATCTTCTTCCTTTTAATACAAAACTCTACATAAATTTCACCACCTTCTTCAATTGACCCAACTTATCTCTTATCACTTGAACCCCTTTGCTTGGGACACCATTATGGGATGGTCCTCCTAAACCTCTATAGCCTCAACCACTTCAAAAGTCATCCTTCTTTGGATATAACACTTTCATTTTGTCCCATAATCACTCTCTTGATCACATTCTTGACACTTCATTCCCAACTATCTCCACCACAACTCATACCACCTATCATGGGGCTCCTCTTTTCTACAACTATCATGACTATTATGGGTTAACTTGCATATGTTGTTCTCACAACCGAAACCTTTTCTTTACTTTAATAGATGAGATGAACATCATGTTTGCTCATCTTGAATATCTTCTCACTACCGCAATCACCTGATACTTTCCACCTCCACCTTGAAAAATCTTTAAATGTTTTCATAAACGTGTCACCCCAAAATCTTTTGCTCAAAAAGTCATTCTTTATGAAATCCATGAATTCATTTTAAGACTTATGTAGTATTATTTCTCTTAGCTTGTATTAGATCTAGGTTTATTTCATGAATGTATTAGTTGGATGTACTATTGTATGAGTTTCTTTTTGGTTGAATGAAACTCTACTTTTGTTGAATTAAATACAATGTGTTACCTTGAAAGATATTTGTCTTGCACTTGTACTTCTAACCTTTTTTTGTAGCAAAACAATTTTCGTAAGATTGAATCCCTTGGTGCCTGGATCAAGGGGTAGATACATCAAGGGGGTCTTTGATATCGTCGATTCCTTTCCTCCTTCAAACTAGATGATCGTTCTTTTTGAAGTCGACAAAAAGGGGAGATAAATGGACAGTAACTCAATTTTGATAATTTGGGACATCTTTAATTTTTTTAAAAATGAGTTTATATTTTGTCATCATTAATAAATGAGGAGATTAGATAAATACAAATATATCTAAAAACGTAGAATTTTATTATTTTTTGACCTCTCAACGTTTTGATAATAAATTCAAAAATGTATAAATCGTTTACAAATAAAAATTAAAACGTTTACAAATATTATTTAGATGTAAAATTCCATTTCTAAGTTAGTGATCACTAGATAAGGTATGGGGGGGACCAAACAAAAATATTTAAGATGATTAGTGATCTGAAAATATTTTTCTCTTATTCCTCAACTTTTAATTCTACAAAAGTATTTTCTCAAAAATAATTTACAATATTATTTTCTTAATTAATAGTAATAGTTTTATTAAAAACTTATTTTTTGAAATTCTAAATTTTTCCTCAAAATAGAATGTTCCATAACTGATACAACCTCACCATAAAAAGACAAAATTACAGGAGCGAAGTCTAGTGGTCGGGGCCCACGGTTATAGGCCTGGCGGCCCCTATATATCTGGGGACCGCCAAGGACCGCCACCAGATTGATCGTTGGTGATTTACTGTCTATAAATACTGCTTTTCCCAGCAGAAAACATCATTCCTTTTGCACGAAAATTTTTTCAGTCTCTTCTTTCTCTCTCTAAAAACTTCTTTCTCTTCACTAAATATCTTGATCACTAACATACTTAGATCTTGTTTCAAGTGATCTAATCTCTTCTTCTCAATCTCTTCCCTCTCCATTCAAGTGCAAGAGTAAAAACACTCGTATTCGTTAAGAATCGAGTGGCTAATTTGTTGATCTCTCTCTTTTCATCTAAAGTACCAAACCTCTATTGTATTTATCTTGTGTATTTGTGTGATTCGGATATTGTGTAGATCCGATAGTGTAGATCTTGTGAGTGTGTATATCTTGTGAAGTGGTAGATTGGTTCTAGCTAAGATTAGGACTCGACATTTAGCTTAGTGTCGGAAAATAACGTAAGCGACGTGTAAACGGTTTTCTCCGCCTAAAGGAGCTTGTTGACATAGTGAAATCTCGAGTCGGATACTCAGAGAGTGGAGTAGCGGGCTGAAGAGATTCTTCATAGGCCGAACCCACTTATTAAAAATCTTGGTGTCTTGGTTTGGTTGTTTCTTTCCTTATATCTCTTTACATTATTATTGTTGTTATCTAGTTTTAGTTTAGATAGTTATTGCTTGTTCATATTGTGAATTGGTTAAACATATAACTCGGATCTAAACATTTTTGAAAGTAAACTTTTAAAACGTAAAACAAACGTGTAAACTATTCAACCCCCCCCCCCTTCTAGTTTCCACATTAGTTACCAATAGATAGCACGTATGATTATATGGCATGTAATATCAAGTGTTTGTAAATAGACAATATAAAATTTTACTCATATGGCTTATAAGGATGAATGTATTAAAGAACCACTATTTTTCTAGTTACATAAAACAATATTGATCGAATGAGGTGCTTTTTTGTTATGTCATGGTGTTGACTTAATAAGGTGTAACTTTAGACGCTTCACTCACATGTGTCTTAAGCGTGTATTATACTCTCATTACAACCAGCCAAATGGTTTTATATTTTGTATATCTTTTGTATCGAATATTTAGTCTATTTTAGCTCACTCCGTAAAACCTCCATGAAAATGACACAACTCGGTTATTATGGATTCTATAAAGCTATGGTAAGTGGCCTCGATGAATTGCGATTATCATTTTGAAATTTAGGATCTCACATTGGGATCCCAAACCCTTATTAATTAGTAAGTGATGCGGAATTTTGCAAAACCACAAAAGTTTTACAATCCTCCTAGGCAGTGGACCTAACCGTTGTAGTGTAGTATAGGTAAATCCAAGGGATTGATCGTTCTCTAGGGGAATAGTGAGATAGGCTCGAAGAGTATATCGGATAGGTCTAAGGATTGAGGGAGGAGTATTTTTGTGCTTTTGTATTTTATGAAAGCAAGAAAATTTGATAATTGAGAGAGGGGATTTTGACTAACTTAAACTACTTCAATAAAGATAAAACAACCAATAAAATAAGAACGAATTAAAGAAAACTCAAGAGAAGCAAAATGTGTTCACTTAGAATTCACGCCCCCTAAATATGTGTGTTTAATTTTGAAGAATAATTAATTGACCGGTTCTATGATGAATATTAAATGGCTTGGTTAAGCATTCACATCCCCTCGCTCTTTTATACCTATGGCCAATGTCTATGAGGTTGCTCAATCGGACATAAACATAAGCATAAAACATTAGGACTACCAATATCATACACAATTCGACCTATGTGGTCTTAGGTTGCCAAGTATCACTAATTAGCCTAGAGGTTGCTTTTTTAACTAACTAACACACGCTTACGTATAAATCGCTAAGTAACTTATCTAAGCTTAGGTTGCTAAGTCAAGTTTTTAAGGCCTTTATATTGCTAAATGACCAAGAATAAACCAATTCCATGTTAAGATTGCCTAATCTTGTAATACTAGTTTATTACCAATTAATTTAACGATTCTTGTATGTAAACACATGGATCTTCGATCAAACATGCATAATATTAATAATCATACCATGATTCATCATTATAAACATACACACATATCTAGGGGTTGTTACATCTAAGCAAACACAAAATAGATTTAGCCTAACATAGCATAAATCAAACCATAAGACATAATAATCATGTGATTGGGATTCATCATGTTAAGGGAATTGATAAGACAAACCCGGAATCATATGATGTTATAGGATGGTATAAATCAAACGATAAGACATAATAATCATGTGATTGGGATTCATCATGTTAAGGGATATTGATAAGACAAACCGGAATCATATGATGTTATAGGATGGGATTACACCATGAAAAACAAGAGAAAACAACCTCCAAAGTAACCTAAAATCGGTTTTAGGGTTTCAAGCTTACAGAAAACGAAGTTATAAGTTGTATTTATAGGAAAATCCCTAACTCAGACACTTCCGACGCCGTTTGGAAAAATCCTAACACCGTCGCGTCGTCATATTTCACAAAGTTGTAGATCTCGCTATGATCGCGTGGGCTGTTGAATCGTCAGAATCCGAGTTCGTATGAAGGAGTTAAGATCAAAACAATATTGCATACTTCGTGCGCAAGTCTGGAATAGTCTTCTTTATCTTGTGACGCCGAATCTTTTAGGGTTTCTTTAGGTCGACTACATTCTGACGCCCTCGTTAAAAATGTGACGTCGTAGCTTTAAACGTCTTGACGTCGTCGCTGAAACTCACAACGCCGTCTCCACACTCTGTATGCACAACTTCTTCAAGGATTTGGTGTAGGTCCGTAGTCTTGTCCGTTTCTCCTTCAAATGAGCCTAAGTCACGTGTATTTCCTCCAAATGTCATCCAAGTGCTAAAAACCTAAAAAAACAATTAAACACATAATCTGAGCATATTTGCATGATTTAACATGTTAAATGACCCCAAAAAAATGTATAAAATAACACACATCAAATCCCCCTTCACAATTCGGATCTTATTGTCCTTAAGCAAATGGGTTTTTCTACTAGACAATAGAAAATTTTAGGGTCATTTAACCTACTTCTTTAAAAGCTTTTAACACACACCTTCTAGGGACTCGTAATTAAAAGCACGGAAAGTATATACTAGCACCTCACATAAGTGTTTGGGATTCTTTCTTTCACTTGGGTGTATAATAAATTATAACAATTATGGAAAACGTAAAATCAACACTCATTACCTGTCATAGCATATAAATTACCATAGGCTTGATAAAGAATCAAAACCTCCACCGCTAGGCGCAAGTACTAGTCATTACTGTTAAATAGGTCTTTTTAAGGGTTGTGGGGGTGTAGGTGTAAGATAACATTAACAGAAACAAAAATGGATGAGATATATTTGAGTGGCTTTTGGGTGAATTTTGGGTGAAAGGGTTAGCTAATTATTTATAAGAATACACATTGATTTGGTTGCTAAGCCAAGACTTGGACAAAGATATACAAACTCTACACAACTCTACATCAATCTCTTTCTTTTTCTTTTCTTGACTCTATGATAAACATAAACATAAGCAAATGGCAGCCCATACATTTTTTATCACTTTTTTTTATATACATTTTTTCCAGTACACTTTTGCCCTGCCATTGCTTAAACATATAATACATCATGGGGGTTTATAGATACACCCCTACACTTAAACTTTTACACACCCGGTATTTACAATCTAACTAATGACCCACATTGAGGTGGATCAACATAACATAGAGCTTATTGAGCTCTATTGGGGGTAATAAGTTACTTTTTCCCTAATTCTTCATAAGAGGGATAACTACCACGTAATCAATCGGTCCCATAACGTGTATTTACAAGGATGAGGACTTAGCAACCATGACTCAAATAAATTAACTTGGGTTTTAAAACAATAATGTTACTACAGGCGAGTACTACAATGGTATGCTAAAGGTGGATTTGGTGTAGCATTTTGGTTCAAGGGTGACAAGCTCTTCATTAATAGTTCCAGATTAAATCAGAAATTATTGGAACCGGAATATAGGGATAGGCTCGGATGGGGGTGTCTGGGGGTTATCCTGCACTTAAAAATGAGTGCATGAACAAGGGTGGGGATAGTTATATGATCAGTGTGACCATCATAACAATTACAGGTTTAAAACATTGGTTTAATCCTATACACCCCCTTTTTATCTAGACAAATCTCAGTTTCTCATATGCGTCTCGGCATGCATCACCAAATACACAAGTTCTATAGAGTGATATGAATTTTAAATATACTACCGGGTTACACTCATATAATTTAATACCGATACCAATGTTCCAGAAAAGGTGACCTAGACCACACGTACACATCTGTAACGACGAAATAGACACATATGACTGCATTCGAACCTTAACTCGAACAAGCTAAAGGTATAAACTATCATGGGTATCAATAATGGATACCCAAATTCCTAAAGATCTAAAGGCGAACCTCACATTTTTGGGGTGAATTTTGAGGGTTTTTGTGCTAGTCATACACATTCCTATCCATGAGACGCTATTAATACTTGATTTTCGTCGGTATGTGTCATAAAAAAAATTAAATTTGGGTCAAAATTACCTTTTTATGCTATGTTTCGATATATTACCCATCATTTTAAGGAACAAGCAAATGGAAAATAAATGAATAGTTTCTAAGGATTATTTCCCCCCTATACTTAAGTTGAACATTGTCCCCAATATTCTATAGAAGTACGTAAAACGAATAGAAGGAAAAGATATATAAGTAAAAAAATAGTACTACCCTGATTTGATCAATCAATGGAGAAGAAAAAATGAGATAACTAGTTAAATCATCCTCCAAGAATCATCCAATGAAACTTCCTAAGAACTTTCAAGCTCCTCTCATCAAATATAACCTGTAAATCAAAGACAAAGACAACTACACCAAGTGTAAAATCCATGGGTGAATGATAAATACAACCTCATTAACTAGGTTTAGACTCTATGAAAGCAATAAAGATAGGATGAGTGTGTTAACGTAATCGTGGTTTTCTGCAGGTTTTAGGAAATATTTCAAAATTCCGAAAATTTATTCAAGTTTAATTTCCTACATACTTACTATAAGTAAAAAATCAAGTTTTTTCCTGTGCCTAGACTTGGCGACACTGAAGATTAATCCTGACATCGTCTCCAGGGTCTGTAAAGAAGAATTTTTTTTTTCTTCAAAAATTCCTACACGCAAGTTCCCATTAGTTATTTCCTGCAAAAACCACAAAAATAGTTAACACAATCATATGACTCAAAACAAACACACAAGACATACCTAAAATGCAAGAAAATAAAGGATTGGGTTGCCTCCCAATAAGCGCTTTTGTTTATTATTGAGTCTTTTAGGCTAGGACTCGCCTTTCATGATAAATTTCTTTTTAATCCGCGGCAAGGCTTTCCTTGCCATTTTGATAAATGGTTACCTCATGATAATGTTTTACACCCATACTTGACATGCACCTTAAAGCTTATTCCATCACGGTTGAATAATTTAATAGTTCCATATGGATATGCTTGTTTCACCGTAAAAGGACCGGACCATCTAGACTTAAGTTTTCCTGGAAAGAGTTTTAATCTTGACTTAAAGAGAAGTACACGATCACCCGTTTAGAATTCTTTCTTCTCCTTTAGACGATTATCATGCCACTTCTTAGTACGCTCTTTATACGTCTTGGAAGTCTCATAGGCTTGAAGCCTTAACTCATACAACTCATTAAGTTGATTGTTCTTTCCACACCTGCTTCAGAAAGATCCATATTGCACATTTTCAATGCCCAAAATGCCTTGTGTTCAATTTCAACGGGTAGATGACATGCCTTACTATAAACCATGCTAAATGGTATGGAACAGATAGGCGTTTTGAAAGCAGTTTGAAATGCCCATAATGCATCATCTAGTTTGTCCGACCAAATTTTTAGATTGATTCCAACCATTTTCTCTAAAATCCATTTGAGGGCACGATTAGTATTCTCTACTTGACCACTCATTTGCGGATGGTATACAGTTGAAAACTTATGAGTCACCCCATAATGTTGTAACGCCTTTTCTAATTGGTGATTGCATAAGTGGCCTCCCCTATCACTTATTAGAGCCTTAGGGATACCGAATCGAGAGAAAAGCCTTTTCAAGAATTTGACAACTACTCTAGGGTCATTAGTAGGTAGAGCTTGAGCCTTAGCCCATTTCGAGACATAGTCGATTTCTACTAGAATGTACTTATTCTCGTAAGAGGTTGGAAAAGGACCCATGAAGTCGATACCTCAAACGTCAAAAACTTCACACACTTATATAAAGTTTTGTGGCATTTCATTATGGGTGGAAATGTTTCCTGCTCGTTGACATGCATCACATGCCTTTACAAATTCTTGAGCATCCTTATAAACTGTGGGCCAAAAGAAACGACATTCAAACACTTTTCTAGCCGTTGCGTTGGCTCTATGATGACCACCAGCAGGTCCATGGTGACAGTGATGAAGGATTTGTTTAGCTTCTTGCCCAAACACACATCTACGAATTGTATGTTTGGCATTATACCTTTAAGAGAGGAGGTCTATCACCAAAAAGTATTATTTTTTTTTCATATCAGAAAAGAATTTTCTTCTTTTCTTGGATGATCATTCACATTTGGTAATTCTTTCACCGCGAGATAGTTTGTGAAATCAGCAAACCAAGGTTCTTCAAAACCGAAATCCATTTTCATAATAGACTTATCCGGGAATCTATCATTAATTTTGGCCTCATTGAGTTCTTTAGTTTCATGATTTTTCAAGATGGGAAAGGTGATAAGAAGCAAGATTTTTCTGCACCTTTCTTGTCTCGGATCTCAATGTCGAATTCTTGTAAGAGAAGTACCCAACGAATGAGACGAGGCTTTGCATCTTGTTTAAAAAAAGATATCCAAGAGTAGAATGGTCGGCGTAGACAATTGTTTTAGAAAGAATGAGATATTGCCTAAATTTATCAAAAGAAAAAAAAATAGCCAGAAGTTCCTTCTCAGTGGTAGTATAATTCTCTTGAGCCTCAGTCATTGTTTTGCTTGCATAGTAAATTGGCTGAAAATCTTTCCGCTCCTTTGTCTCAATACGGCACCTACCGCATAATCATTGGCATCACACATCAACTCAAAGGGTAAAGACCAATCCGGCTTGACCATAATCGGAGCTTTAGTTAGCTCCTTCTTCAGGGTCTCGAAGGGCCTCAACATATTCATTAGAAAAGTCAAAAACTTTGCGATCCCTTCATTAGCTGTTGGTTTTAGGTCGGTGTAATTTTTGAAAAATCCTTTTATGAAACGACGATAGAACCTGCTTGACCTAAGAAACTTTGGATTGACTTGACGTTAGTATGGTGGAGGAAAGTTTTGTTATAGATTTCAATTTTACCCTAATCTACCTAAATTCCCAAGCACGTGACTATTTTTGCTCTAAGACGATACTTCCTTGACCATGAAACTGACAATTTTCTCAGCTAAGAACTACGCTAGTTTCTCAAAACGAGTGAGGCATTTATCAAGGTTTGACAAACAATGGTCAAAGGAACTTTCGAAAACAGAAAAATCATCCATGAAAACTTCCATATTATCTTCGATTAGTTCATGAAAAATAGCCATCATGCATCTTTGAAAGGTTGCAGGCGCATTACATAATCCAAATGGCATTCTACGATACGCAAATGTGCCATATAGACATGTAAATGCTTTTTTTCTGGTCTTCCGTAAGCATTTGGAAATTGGAAGTAACCCAAAAATCCATCTTGAAAGGCAATAATAGTATGACCGACGAGTCGTTCGGTGAATTTGATATATGATTGGATGGAATATGATATTTTGTGTTCACGGTCATGTAGTTTCCTATTAATCTCATCGGTTGACGCGCCTTAAAGTAAGTTACCTAGTAACTGTTGAGCAGAGTTCTCTATTAGGAAATCTAAATGACGTGTCAGTTATATGATTATTCATTAAACTTATCATCTATCCAGTATCTTATAAAATTAAAGCAACATGATAGTATCGTACTAGTTGGCGTGTCTTGTCTTCAACACCCATTTTGATGACGCCACTGACACAATCCACTAGATGGATACCATAAAACCATTTGGGTACTAATACATTCAATTTCTCAATTGCTTCGCAGAAGACTGAAACAAAAAAGCATATTACATTCTCTTATGGCACATTTGAGTATTGTCGTTAGTAATGCATTTTGGATTATATATTGACGCCTTGCCTCACTTGCTAACCATTTCAAAGATGCATGATGGGCTATTTTTCATGAACTCCCCCCCCCCCCCCAATTCGAGTTAATATGAAGTTTTATGGATATTTTTCTTTCTGGCTTTGTTTTCGAAAGTTCCTTTGACCATTGTTTGTCAAACCTTGATAAAATGCTCACTCGTTTTGAGGAAACTAGCGTAGTTCTTAACTGAGAAAATTGTCATTTCATGGTCAAGGAAGGTATCGTCTTAGGGCATAAGATATCTCGTGCTGGGATTGAGGTAGATAGGGTAAAATTGAAGCTATATCAAAACTTCCTCACCATACTAACGTCAAGTCAATTCAAAGTTTCTTAGGTCATGCAGGGTTCTATCGTCGTTTCATAAAGGATTTTTCAAAAATTACACGACCTATAACCCAACTGCTAATGAAGGATGCAAAGTTTGACTTTTCTAATGAATATGTTGAGGCCTTCGAGACCCTGAAGAAGTAGCTAACTAAAGCTCCGATTATGGTCAAGCCGGATTGGTCTTTACCCTTTGAGTTGATGTGTGATGCCAATGATTATGCGGTAGGTGCCGTTTTTGAGACAAAAGGAGCGGAAAGTTTTTCAGTCCATTTTACTATGCAAGCAAAACAATTGGACTGAGGGCTCAGAGAATTATACTTCCACTGAGAAGGTACTTCGGCTATTTTTTTTATCTTTTGTGATAAATTTAGGCAATATCTCATTCTTTCTAAAACAATTGTCTACGCCGACCATTCTACTCTTCAATATCTTTTTTTAAACAAGATGCAAAGCCTCGTCTCATTCGTTGGGTACTTCTCTTACAAGAATTCGACTTGAGATCCAGAGACAAGAAGGTGCAGAAATATCTTGCTGCTGATCACCATTTCCCATCTTGAAAATCATGAACTAAAGGAAACTCAATGAGGGCCAAAAATTAATGATGAGATTCAGGATATGTTATTATGAAAATGAATTTTTGTTTAGAAGAACCTTGGTTTGCTGATTTCACAATCTATTCGCGGTTGAAAGTTCTTACCAGATGGTTAGGGACCATCCAAGAAAAGAAGAAATTCTTTTCTGATTTGAAATATTACTTTTGGGATGATCCTCATCTCTTTAAGGTATATGCAGATCAGATAATTCGTAGATGTGTGTTTGGGCAAGAAGCTAAACAAATCCTTCATCACTATCACCACGACTGGCTGTCGTGGTCATCATGGAGCCAACGCAACGGCTAGAAAGGTGTTTGAATGTGGTTTCTATTGGCCCTCAATTTATAAGGATGCTCATGAATTTGTAAAGGCGTGTGATGCATGTCAACGAGCAGGAAATATTTCCACCCGTAATGAAATGCCACAAAACTCTATACAAGTGTGTGAAGTTTTTAACGTTTGGGGTATCGACTTCATGGGCCCTTTTCCAACCTCTTACGGGAATAAGTACATTCTAGTAGCAATCGAGTATGTCTTGAAATGGGCTAAAGTCTCAAGCTTACCCATAATGTCGCTCTAGTAGAGTGGTTGTCAAATTCTTGAAAAGGCTTTTCTTCGTTTCCGGTATCCCTAAGGCTCTAATAAGTGATAGGGGAGGTCATTTCTGCAATCACCAATTAGAAAAGGCGTTACAACATTATGGGGTGACTCACAGGTTTTCAACTGTTATTTGATACCATCCGCAAATGAGTGGTCAAGTAGAGAATACTAATCGTTGCCCTCACAGGATTTTTGCAGAAAAATGGTTGGAATTCATATCTATAAAATTGGCTCGGGACTAAACTAGATGATGCTTTATGGGCTATTTCAAAACTGCTTTCAAAACGCCTATCTGTTCATACCATTTTGAGCATCGGTTTATAGGAGAAGAATGTAATCTACCCGTTGAAATTGAAACAAGCATTTTGGGCATTGAAAATGTGCAACATGGATCTTTCTGAAGCAAGGTGTGGAAAGAAACAATCAACTTAATGAGTTGGAAGAGTTAAGGCTTCAAGCCTATGAGACTTCCAAGACGTATAAAGAGCGTACTAAGAAGTGGCATGATAATCGTCTAAAGGAGAAAGTAAGAATTTCATTAAACGGTATTATAATTTGACGTAGTACTTCTCTTTAAGTCAAGATTAAAACTCTTTCCAGGAAAACTTATGTCTAGATGGTCCGGTCCTTTTACGGTGAAACAAGCATATCCATATGGAACTATTAAATTATTCAACCATGATGGAACAAGCTTTAAGGTGAATGGTCATAGGGTAAAACATTATCATGAGGAACCATTTAATCAAAATGGCAAGGAAAGCCTTGCCGCGGATTAAAGGAATTTATTGAAAGGGGCGAGTCCTAGCATAAAATACTCTCAATATAACCTCAAAAGCGCTTATTGGGAGGCAACCCAATCCTTTATTTTCTTGCAAATATCTGGTTTTTTGGACCAAATTCAAACATTTAAAATAATTTTATAGATTAATTCGCGTCAGTTTCGAGTCATATGATTGTTATGATTAATTCCAAGTTTTTATGCCGTGCTTTCTTCAAATTTGACGAATAAAATTGTACGTGCAGGAAATTTCTCATTAAAAAAGAAAAGAAATTTTCACAGACACTGGAGACGGCGTCAGGATTTATCCTGACGGCGTCGCGTCTCCAGCTATGTAAAAATTCAATTTTTTTTCTAGTAATCTTGAAAAACAAATGTGCAACATTTAAAATCTGTAATTCTTTTGTAAACCTGCAGAAAAACCTATGATTATATCATTACTCTTATCCTATCTTTACTGCTTTCATAGAGTCGAAACCCTAAATTCATGTTGTATATTTATTTATCCCGTCGATTTTATGCTTGGTGTAGTTTTATTTGTCTATGATTACAGGTTATATTTGACAAGAAGAAGCTTGAAAGGTCTTAGGAAGTTTCATTTGACGACTCTTGGAGGACGATTTAACCAGTTATCACATGTTTCTTCTCTATTATTGAGCAAACCAAGGGAGTACTAGTTTCTTTTACTTGTTTTCTTTTCCCTTTATTCGTTTTTATGGGTACCTTTATAGAACATTAGGGATAGTGTTCAACTTAAGTGTAGGGGGAAAATAATCCTTAGAAACTATTCTTTCATTTTCCATTTGCTTTGTCCTTAAATTGATGGGTAATATATCAAAACATAGCATAAACAGGTAATTTTGACAAAAATTTAAATTTTTTTATGACACATACCGACGAAAACCAAGTATTAATAGCGTCTCATGGATAGGAATGTGTATGATTTCACCCTAAAAATGTGAGGTTCGCCTTTAGATCTTTAGAAATTCGGGTATCCATTATTGATACCCAAGATAGTTTATACATTTAGCTTGTTCGAGTTAAGGTTCTAATGCAGACATATGTGTCTATTCTGTCGTTACGGATGTGTATGTATGATCTAGGTCGCCTTTTCTGGAACATTGGTATCGGTATTAAATTATATGAGTGTACCGGTAGTATATTAAATTCTAGAACTTATTTTTTTGATTCATCCCGAGACCGCATAGTGAGTATTAGAATTTGCTAGATAAGAGGCACTAGGATTAACCCATGTTTTAAACATGTAATTGTTATGATGGTCACCTCAATCATATAAATATCCCACACCCTTGCCATGCACTCATTTTTAGTGCAACATACCCCTAGTACAACCCTCCGAGCCTATCCTTTTTCATGGTTCTCGTAATTTCTGGTTAAGCCGGACTATTAATGAAGAGCATTGTTAACCCTTAAGCCAATCGTTACACCCAAATCGCCCTAGCCTATCTTGTATGTACTCGCGTTTAGTACATTATTGTTTTAACCCAAGTTAATTATTTTGGTACACGGTTGTTAAGTCCTTATCCTTGTAAATACAGTTTTGGGATGATTAGGATTCATGGTAGTATTCATCTTATGAAGAATTGGGGAAGAAGTAATGTATTACCCCCAATAGAGCTTAATAAGCTCCATGTATGTTGATCCACCTCAATTCGGGTCAGTAGTAAGATTGTAAATATTGAGTATGTAAAAGTTCAAGTGTAGGGGTGTATCTATAAACCCCCATGATGTATTATATGTTTAAGCAATGGCAGGACAAAAGTGTACGAAAAAAATGTAAATAAAAAAAAAGTGAAAAAAATTTACGGGCTGCCATTTGCTTATGTTATGTTTATCATAGAGTCAAGAAAAGAAAAAGAAAGAGATTGATGTAGAGTTTTGTAAAGTTTGTATATCTTGTCAGAGTATTTGGCTTAGCAACCCAACCAACGTGTATTCGTATAAATAATTAGCTAACCCTTCCACTTTAAATCCACCCAAAAGTCACTCCCCAAATGTATCCCATCCATTTCTGTTTCCATTAATGTTATCTTACACCTACACCCCATAACCCTTTAAAAGACCTCTTTGATAGTAATGATTAATACTTACGCCTAGTGGTGGAGGTTTGATCCTTTACTAAGCCTATGATAATTTATATGCTAAGATAGGTAAATTGATGTTTTAATTTTCGTTTTCTACTCTCCTGTAGTTTGTATATAATATTTATTATACACCCAGTGAAAGAGAGAATCCAAACACTAATGTGAGGATCATTTTTTTATTATTTTTTTTGTATATGCTTTTCGTGCTTTTAATTACGAGGTCTAGAAGGTTGTGTTGTAAAATGCTTTTAAAGAGTAGGTTAAATGACCCCAATATTGCTATTGTCTAGGTAGAAAATCCCATTTGCTTGAGGACAAGCAAATCCCAAGTGTAGGGGTATTTGATGAGGTGTCATTTTATATACTATTTCAGGGTCATTTAACCCCCTAAATCATGCAAATATGCCCAGATTATGTGCTTAATCGTTTGTTTTCATGTTTTTAGCACTTGGATGACATTTAGAAGAAATACACGTGACTTGGGCTCATTTGGAGAAGAAACAGACAATACTACGGACCTACACCAAATCTATTAAAGAATTGTGCTCACGGAGTGTGGAGACGGCGTCACATGCATAAAGAGACGCCGTCGTGATCATAGTGACGACGTCAGAAAATTAACGACGACGTCAGGACATATTGAATGATTAAGATAGTCTTACTTGATTAAAACATGAATTGAAGGAGGTACAATAGGGTTTTGAAGCCATAAAATCTTCCTAATAAGTTGCCAAACGAACTAGGGTTCGTCCCCATTTTTTACTCTAAAGTTACACACATAATACCCTAATTTCGGATTTATATTTATAAGAATATCACTGTGACGGAGTAGCGTTTTAATCGTGACGCCGTCATAAAGTAGAATCTTCTGGATCTAAGTTAAGTTGGTGCGAGCTAACGCCGTCAAGAAATGTTGTAACACCGTCACTAGATGAAGTGTGACGGTGTCATGTATAAATGGTGACGCCGTCTCTAGCCGCTGAGACTTTAAATCTTGAAAAGTCTTGGTGTTGGTTTGTATCTTGTCTGTTTTTTTCCAATTGAGCCAAAGTCACGTGTATTTCCTCCAAATGCCTTCCAAATGCTAAATACCTGAAAAGGAATGATTAAGTACCTATTTTGGGCATAAATGCATGATTTAGGGGGTTAAATGACCCCGAAAAAGTGTATAAAATGACACCTCATCAAATACCCCTACACTTGGGATTTGCTTGTCCTCAAGCAAATGGGCTTTTCTACCTAGACAATAGCAATATTAGGGTCATTTAACCTACTCTTTAAAAGTATTTTACAACACAACCTTCTAGACCTCGTAATTAAAAGCACGGAAAGTATATACTAGCACCTCACATAAGTGTTTGGGATTCTCTCTTTCACTCAGGTGTATAATAAATTATAAGATAATGGGGAAACAAAAAATCAACACGCATTACCTGTCATAGCATATAAATTACCATAGGCTTGGTAAAGGATCAAACCTCCACAGCTAGGTGCAAGCATTATTCATTACTATCTAGGAGGTCTTTTAAAGGGTTGAGGCGTGTAGGTGTAAGATAATAGGTAATGGAAACGGAAACGGATGGGATACATTTGGGTAGCTTTGGGTGAATTTGGAGTGGAAGGGTTAGCTAATTATTTACACGAATACACGCTAGTTTGGTTGCTAAGCCAAGACTAAGACGAAGATATACAAACTCTACACAACTCTACATCAATCTCTTTCTTTTTCTTTTCTATTTTCTCTTTTTTTAAATAACATAATACATCATAACTTGGGGTTTATAACACGTACCCCTACACTTGAGCTTTTACATGCTCGATATTTACAATCTAACTAATGACCCGATTTAAAGTGGATCAAAATAACATAGAGATAATCTAACAAATATATGGGGGTATTCATTTAACTTTTCTTCCTCATTCTTCCGCGAAATAAATACTACCATGAATCCCAATCGTCCCAAAACAATATTTACAAGGATAAAGACTTAGCAACCGTGTACTCAAATAATTAACTTAGGTTAAACACAATAATGTACTAAAAGCGAGTACATACAAGGTAGGCTAAGGTGATTTGGGTGTAACGATTGGTTTAAGGGTGACAATGCTCTTCATTAATAGTCTGGCTTAACCAGATAATTAAGAGAACCGTGAAAAATGATAGGCTTAGAGGGTTGTACTAGGGGCATCCTGCACTAAAAATGAGTGCACAATAAGGGTGTGGGATAGTTATATGATCGGTGTGACCATCATAACAATTACAGCTTTGAAACATGGGTTAATCCTAATGCCTCTTATCAAGCAAATCCTAATACTTACTATGCGGTCTCGGAATGCATCACAAAAACAAGTTCTAGAATTTAATATACTATCGGTACACTCATATAGTTTAAACTGATCTCAATGCTCCATAAAAGGCGATAAAACCACATATACGTATTCGTAATGACGGAATAGATACACATGATTGCACACTCCTTAACTCGAGAAAGCTAAAGGTATAAAATATCTTGGGTATCAATAATAGATACCCAAATTCCTAAAGATCTAAAGGCGAACCTCACATTTTTATGCTAGTCATACACATTCCTATCCATGAGTCGTTATTAATACTCGGTTTTCATAGGTATGTGTCATAAAAAATTTTTAATTAAGGCCAAAATTACCTTTTTATGCTATGTTTCGATATATTACCCATCATTTTAAGGACAAAGCAAATGGCAAATGAAAGAATAGTTTCTAAGGCTTATTTCCCCCCTACACTTAAGTTGAACATTGTCCCCAATGTTCTATAGAAGTACCCGTAAAAACGAATAAAGGGAAAAGAAAACAAGGAAAAGAAACTAGTACTCCCCTGGTTTGCTCAATAATGGAGAAGAAACATGCGAAAACTGGTTAAATCGTCCTCCAAGAATCATCCAATGAAACTTCCTAAGAACTTCCAAGCTTCTTCTCATTAAATATAACCTGTAATCAAAGACAAAGACAACTATACCAAGCATAAAATGTGCGATATAATAATATACAGTGTGAAATTAGGGTTGACTCTATAAAGCAGTAAAGATAGGATGAGAGAATCATTAAACTCAGGGTTTTGCAGGTTTATAAAAGAATTATAACTTTCTAAGTGTTGTATAAGATTTATTTTCAAAAATACTTAAAATTTTCGAGTTTTCCTATAACTGGGCGTTTGATGCCATCAGAGATATCTTGACCCCGTCACAAGTGTCGCGGTGACGACGTCGCGTGTAAATCATGACGCCGTCTCCACACTCTGTGAAAACTCATTTTTCATTTTTAATGAAAAATTTCCTGCACTCATTCTTATAAGTTATTTTTTTGTACAAAATGCTGCATAACCACCTGAGAATTAACAATTCAATCATATGACTTGAAACTGACGTAAATTAATCTAAACAATTCATTTCAAATGTTTGAATTTGGTTCTAAAAACCAGATATTTCCCCTACACTTATTTTTGCAAAATACCTTTGATTGCAAATAAGACGAAGTTACAAACAAACAAAGCATGATTGAAAAATAATTCAAACATATTAAAACAAACCATAAAGAAATAAAAACACATAAGACACTCCAATTACGAGAAAAGAAATATTTTGGAGTTTGCCTCCCAAAAAGCGCATGTTTTGTTTGAGTCCACGGAGCCTTACTCTACCCGTATTTAACAGATAAAGGGGAGGGTTCCCCTACACTCGAGTTCAAGTGCGGGTGATAGTAACGGTACCTAACATCGTGATGGGAAGGAGCCATACGTTGAGAAATTTATTGTTAAAGAATAAGCTCTAAACGGTGTGCTTTTAGAATTCTACCTCTCTCTACTTCATTTAGCCTATCAAATAAACTAAGTTCTCCTCATAAAGGAGAAACTTCCTTAGATTCTAATCCCCAATCATCATCAAACATCTCTCAATTTGAAATATCAACACCTATGAATACACTTTTTCATAATAAACCTGGTTTAAATCCATAATGTCTCTTAGGGTCATGTATACCTAGGTTATTATAACTATACACAACCTTAGGATGGGAATTTTCCACGTGAGGTGAAGGCGGTGTTTGATTTGTTAAATAATCTACTACCTTCATCCTAGAACTATTTGGACTATGTGGTTTGTTGGGTGGTTTGAGGCCTATTACGTCTCCTAGACTTACATCTAAGGATGGACTATTGAGTAAAGGTTGAGGCTCTGGTCCATCAAAACTAGGAACTTCCCTAGAACTAAAAGGAGTGTTGTGATTACAATTCAAGCCTACTTCCTTTAGTTTTGTTTCGTTCAAAGGTTTCTTCCTCTATTGGGGTTCCTAAAGTCTTTTCTACTTCTTTCGGGTAAGTCACGGGCGGTGTGTATTCCTCAAATAACGGTAGGGTTTATGTGGTACTCTCAGGGCTTGTAACTCCTACCTTATTATCCATCGTACTTAGGCTATCTACATGCTCATCATAATCTAACCATGCCATCAAACCTAGTCCCTGTACCCTAACCATATCATCCCCAACTATTTAAGCATTTGGATTTGCTATTGTTTCATCAGAAATAGCGCTTGTTGGGTTGCTACATTTTTTATCATATTGGCCACAATCCTCTATGGCATACCATGCTCCTATATTACTAAAATTTCTAAGATCCCCTTCTGCTATCAAATTGATGATATGACGGGATAACGAGTCGAGATGTTTAAGAAAGATTTCAATTAGGGTCTATATACTAAGGCCATGATTCGGGACTTTTTGGATTATGTCTTTGAAACGAGTCTACGAATCGTAGAGAGATTCATCTTGATGTTGTTGGAACACCAAGAGTTGATTACGAAAGAATACATCAAACCTACCTACGCTAGAATAACCATACCTATTCATTGTAACTTACAAATTTACAAATGTTACGAACAAAGGGCACAAAGAAAAAGATAGACTACAAGAAAGCTAATATACAGAATTAAAATCTCACTTGAAAGGATTTAAGCTAGTAGAACTAAGTTAAACTATGATCAAAACCTAACTATTCCCCACGCAGCGGTGCCAAAAACTTGATGCGGTGGTCGTAGGACTTCAACACGAAGTTTTACAACTCCTTACGCAGAGTACCTAACCGTTGTAGTAGTAGTATAGACAAGACTCGGGGGTTGTTATCGTTCTCTAGGGGAATAGGTTTGGAAGGCTTGATCACGGTCTAACAGAATTCTAGGGGTTGAGAGAAGAGTATTGATATGTGAGAAATCACATATCTTTATTATACCAAAAAATGGCCCTTAAATGATCAAAATGTGTAAAAATATGCTTGTATTTGTGTATTTTGTTGTTTGTGAATGTGTAGGTATGGATAGTGCAAATATCACAAGAAAACGGCCAAAACCGGACAAACACGGACACGGGAATGTAAAGAGTGCACAAGAGCCGGAAGTCGCTACATGGGATGATCTCGCCTTCAAACTCATTATTCTCGGGTGGAACGTGCAGCATAGCACATTCACGTTGATCCATGGTTGAAATTCAAAAATAGCACATTCACCTAAGATATAATAATTATCGGGAGTGAAAAGTTCACAAGTTGCAAATATGAGTAGTGTTAGCATTTTAACTGATATTTAGCGGTGATTTCGTTTTAAGCTTGGTTTAGAGCTAGTGAAAAGTCAGGGACGATGAATTAATCCTTTTTGGGACATTCTCGGATCGAAATGCATCTTGTTTTATGACCCCTAACGGTTATGAAAATAACGAAAGTTGGAATATTCTAGGTAATTAAAAAAAATCATAAAAATGGAAAAAGTTTTGAAAAATGGGAAAATGGGGTGTTTTAAAGCTTGTGATTTCTTAACTCACCCAACAAAAGTCTTTGCTACTTTTCAAAGGTTTAGTTTGGGGAAGTTTTGAGGTATTTGGTTTTAGAGCATATAATATTGCGTGAGGACACGTCAATCACTTAGTTTGGGGAATTTTGATATGTGAGAAATCACATATCTTTATTATACCAAAAAATGGCCCTTAAATGATCAAAATGTGCAAAAATATGCTTGTATTTGTGTATTTTGTTGTTTGTGAATGTGTAGGTACGGATAGTGCAAATATCACAAGAAAACGGCCAAAACCGAACAAACACGGACACAGGAATGTAAAGAGTGCACAAGAGCCAGAAGTTTCTAACAAAAGGTCATCAAAAGTCAACCCTTGGTCAACAATGGTCAACTCACAAAAGGATAAAATCTTAAAAATACCATAAAATACCCTCAATGTTAAATAACTTTAACCAAAAGTCCCTAAACCCTAACACCGTTATCTCCTTTATAATAAAGAGATAACAGTCGTTATCCCTTTATAATAAAACCTTATATAATTTCTTTATACCCGGACCTAAATCAACCCTCACACCCCTGGGTCAAACAACGTTATAAAAAAGAAAAGAAAAGGCGCGAAATCCTATTTTTACTATTCATCATCTCTCCCATATTTACCTTGCTTTAAAAACAAAGGGTAAATCCCAATTGAGTACGTGGAACAAAGATTCGAGTGCTATGCTACATGTCAGCAAAAGGAAACGTCCCCAAAGGCTTCTATTTGTACGTTTACTCAAAGGGAATGACACGTTGGAAGCAAACAAACACACCTTTGATGGAATTTTGTACTAAATCCTTTGATAAAGAAGTACAAAGCCTTTGACACATGGAATGCCACGCTAGTAATCCGTGTGCTCACACTTTGATCATACGGATGAGAATAAGGATCCAATGATTGCAAGAATTGAAGGGCCAAAGATTGTAGAGATCAAGGGGGAGGTCTTTGTAAGTTTTCTGTGCAGAGAATCTTAGATCATTCTTTCAAGCTATAAATACAAGACCTTCCTCACTCACATGGATATCTAGCTTAATCTTCTTTTGTCGCTTTTAGCACTGAGTTATATAGTTTTTTTTAGTCTTAATTTCACTTTAATGTGACTTTAATTAGGTATTAGTTGTAATCTCCTTTTCAAGTTGTAATCAGTTTTCTATTAATAAAAGTTTAAGTTTACTCTTAATTCAATTGTCCTTTCATAATTAACCTCTATGCAAAATGTTTAAATAAGCTCTCTTTTGTTCACTTAAGCTAAAAAAGCTCTTAAATTACATCAAAGCGAGCTTTTTACTCCGTTAGCCTTCAAAGCTTTAATGGGCTTCACGCAATCAAATTCCCCCTAATATTTCCTAAGCTTTGAAAATGATGATAAGCACAATTGTGATGGGCTTATGGACTTATGGCTTGTTTTATTAACAAAGCCGAGCTTGTTGTATTACTCTTTTGAGCCTTATTTATCCTGTTTTGTGCACAGGATTTTTGTACATCTCATTTTTCTCTTTTAAAGCTTACTTTCTATGCTTATTGTTTGTCAGCTTATTCTACTGCTTAATATTAGCTTATTATTGATGTTATTAGCTTAATGTTGCTTATCACTATTGTTTAATGCTTATTGTGCTTAGTTTGTTAGTTTAAATTTCATTTTAATAGCTTTTGATATAAAACAATTAAAAAAACCAAAAATAATAGCATAGTGTCTTAGCTTATTAATCTGGCTTATTTGATTACTTAAATTTGTTCATTTAGTTTGTTATAAGCTATTTACCATCTGGTCTTTGAAGAGTTTTAGCTTAAATAGATTTTATCAAGTTAAAAGTACTAAAACTGTTTTTAAAGGGGTGTTTGGGTCAAGGGTTAAAATGGGTGAAAATGGATCAAAACTTACTTTATGCTTTTGAGTCAGTTTAGATTAGTTCAAAGTAGTCATAAAAGTCATTTTATTTAAGTTTTTAAGTGATAAATCTCAAAAACAAGGTTTTAAGAATTCATTGTTTGAATCTGTTAAGTGGTAGCTTATTTTAGTTGTTTATTGGATTGTGTTTTATCTTATTGTGTTTTTGAGAGGTTTTTGTTTATGCATATGTTAAAAACAGATGGAAACAAAGATTCATTGCCTGCATTTGTTAGTTTTGTGTTTTGCCAAAACTGTCAAAAGTGTTAAGTGTTAAGAAAATTTTGAGATATTGCTTTTTCAAATGCTTGTTGTGGCTTATCCTTTATTTCAAAATATTTTTAGATTGTTGCTATGTGTTCTTTGGGGTCTAATTTTGATCTGTTTGTAGGTTTGAGATCCATAAGGATCTGTTAGAATGCTTATTTTTAAGCTCAAAAGTGCTGTTTTGTTAATTTTCACAAATTTTTCTAAGTGTTGAATCTGTGTGAGATGCCCTTTTCATGAAGCTTTTTAAGTGCTTATTTGAGTTTCAAAATGCTTTTGCTTTGGAGCTTATTGTCTCTTTTTGGCCATTCTTTTCAGTGGTATAAGTCACTAAGCATAAGGATCTTTTGCTAGCTTATTCTTAGCTAGAAAAGTCACCTATAGGCTTGTGGTTATCAGTTCTTGGCCAAAGGTTCATTTGCTCTATTTAGCTTATTGCTTATTGTATTTGATTATTAGGTTTAATTTAGCTTATTAGGTTAGTATAAACCCATTTTAGCTTATTTAGTTTTGCCATAAGCTTATTTGAGCTTATTTGCTTTCTAGTGTGAATTTTAAGTGATTTTAAGCCTTTTTAGCTTTTCTGTCTATCTAGCTTATCATTTGTCCCCTATTATTTGTTAATTTTGTCTTATGTGCTTTTTTTAGACATACTTATTGTTCTTTTTTTAGCTTATTTGTCATTTTTATTTGCTTATTTCATAAAAAATAACAACAGTTTGTTTTTTTAGGGATTTAGTAGTGTTAAGACTTATTCTGCCATTTTAGGTATTTTAGAGCTTATTTGTGCTTTATAAAATAGCGTTCTTTCAAAAAGTGTTATTTTTTTGTCCTTAAAAAAAATTGTAAAAAAATGCCAAACAAAAACAATTGGGATTAGTGGGACAGCCCGAGTGAGCAGCTCGAAACGGGACCTCTACCACCCTCACCAAGTGTTTTTTATCCCACACCCTTAACCATTGTGCTACACTAGCTCATCCGTTTGGATCTTCCTTTAGTTAAATTTTATACACATCTGAGCCCTTTTAGTATAATAAGCCGTTTTAGCTTATTATACAGCTTATTCGATAAGCTGTGTTTCCATGCTTATTTTTTCTTAGATTTATCCTTATGTTCAAGTATTTTCGCTAATTTTTCAGGATTTTTTATAAATTTGTTTTTGTATTTTTAAACATTTAATTTTGTTAAAATCGTTTTTAATTCATAAAAAATTATAAAAAAGTCAAAAAAATATAATTATTTTTTAGAAAATTTAATTTTATCATTTAGTTTCTAGGAAAATTAGTTTTGCTTTCATAGGGTTTAAATTGAAAATTTCATTTTTATAAGAACGAAATTCTTTCCCGTTCACGTTTTTAGTGTTTTCTAGTCAAAATCTCCTTCGTTTTAGTTTAGTTTTTTGTTTTGCTTTTTAGGCAATTAAGTCTTATAAAAACCAAAAAGACCATTTTAGGCTTAATTTTAATAATTTAGGGTTTTAGATCCGTTTAGGTTCTTTTTTCGTTTTGCGTTTTTTAGTATAAAATTGCTTCCCTTAAGTGTTTTAGTTTTTGCCTTAATTTTACTCGTAGTTTGAGATACCTCACCCCCCCACCCCCCCCCCCCCCTCCACACCTCACCCACTACCTAAACTCCCTCCCCCCCCACCGCACTCTTATTTCCAAAACATCGGATTCTCAACATGTCTCTACTGTTCAATTTGCCTTTCTCATCGGGGATGACGACCCGGGAATCATACTCCCGGATTACCATAATTGAGATCTTTTGATTCCTACTCTTTTATCTTTATATATTATATTATAAGTATATTTTATATTTATATTTATATATTATATTTATTTTTAAAAGGTGTTAGATCAGAGGTGATCAAGTTTTTTTGGCGCGTTGCGGGGAGATTGTCTACGATTGTTGAAGACGTTGAAAATTTGCAGTTTGAGATCCTTCGAGTGAAGCTAATCTTTGTCTATTTTCATAAAAAAAATAAATAATATACAAAAAAATTATTTCTTATTTTCTTTTATTTAGTATAATTATAATATAAAACCAAAAAAAATCAAAAATTTAAAAACATTATCAATAAAAAAAAAAAAAAAATATTTCGTCAAGTTGGGTATGTAACTCACATATAATATACTTTCAACTGAAATAGTATTATCTATAAATAAGTTCCCGAAACTAAAGATTCAAAAATTACCTTTTGTATGTCTCTTGCGACGTACGGCTCACTTTTAAAGTTAAACAAACTCTTTTGTGCGTTTTTCTTTTGAAGAGTTATCGAGAAGCGAGCTGATTATTTGGTTTAAGTGTCTTATCTCTTTGTCCGTTATTAAAATTTATTGAGAATAAATTCTTATTGAAAAAAAAATTAAAATTTTTTAAAAAATATAAAATTAGTTATAAATTTTCTTTTTTAAAATTTTTTTTTAGTGATGAGACTCGTTCTCAATCTCGTAATTCTAACCGTCAACAACAAGTCAATCCGACTTTTGTTGAACCATTTAATCTTGTTGAACCTATTCCCGTAGTTACGATGGACGATACTCGTACTATGGCTCAATTACTCGAAGCACCCACCGTGGGTTACGAGGATGCCATCATTGTTCCCGAGATTACCGCAGACAACTTCGAGCTTAAGCACGGTTTGCTTACCCTCGTTCAAAACAAACAATTCTTCGGACATGAAAAGAAGACCTTCATGCTCACATCCCCCCCTGTTTATTTCCAACTAAGATCACTTTACGATGAAGTTCACCGAACGTCCCGAGTTAGTCGGTAACGCTTATGCTTTTCCATTTTCTCTCGAGGTGTGCGCAGCACGGATTTGCTTGATAAGAACCCCTCGATCGGTTATAACATTGGGATGATCTTGTTGCGAAATTCTTCAACAAATTTTTCCCTCCTTCCAAACAACTATCTTCGAAATGAAATCACGAGATTTCAACAAAGATTTGATGAAACTTTCTACGAGGCATGGGACCGATTCAATGATCTTCTTCAGGCATGCCCACATCATGGATTTTCGGAGTTACATCAACTCGATACTTTCTATAATGCTTTGAACTCTAATGATCAAGATTCGTTGAATTCCCTCACCGTCGGGGGTTGATGTGGTACTTTTTGGATAAAAATGCCTCGGGCATTTGCCTAAGATCATTGGCAGCAAATCCAAAGTTGTAATTCACGTAACAATGGTTGTTGCAAAAGTGGGTTTGAGCTCTTCTACCCCCGGTATCTCTCCCGATGTTGCTGAACTTAAAGATATGGTGAAAGCTTTACTTCTTGATAAGAAATCCCAAGCTCCCACTCCCGTAAAGCGGATCGCGGTAAGTTGTTTGTTACTTGTAGTGGTGCTATTCTTACCGAAATGTCCGCCACTGATGGCCAACGTTTTATCGTGACAACATTCAAGAATTTGTTACCCAAGCAGCAGCAGCTAATTTCAATCAAGGAAATACCGGTTACCGAGCCCCAATTGCTAATCAAATTCGACCTCCCAGTTTTCCTCCCGTTCAACAAAACCAAGGAAATAACCAAAACCGTTACAACCAAACCGGGGAAATTCCTACAACCAAGGCCAAATTTATCGACCTCCGATTAATCAACCCCCGGTTCACCAAGCTCAACCTTACCAAACTCTAGCTCTGCAAACACAAGGTGTGACAAAGAACGATTTTGAAAGCTATGTTAAAGCTAATGATGCAGTGATGAGAAACATGCAAGACCAAAACCAAAATTTACAAATGACCAATTTAACGAACATGATTTCCAAGTTTGTGAATTCAATACCGCTTCTACTTCAGGTTCTGGGACAACTCCCTAGTAATACCATTTCTAACCCGACGTAGACTGAAGGGTTATTACCACTCGAAGTGGTGTTGCTTACAAGGACCCACGATTCCTACTACTTCCTTACCTCCTAAAGTTAGTGGAACGTGAAACCGAGGTGACAAAGGACGGCGATGCTTTTGCTTTGTTCCTACTAATAACGGGATGTATCCAATGACGAGCAACTCTGTTGTCCAAGATCAACCTCAAATGACAAATTCTAAACCCGTTGTTGATCCCGTTAGTGCTCTGATGCCTAATTTGAAAACGTCAATTCCATATCCTTCGAGACGTAATGATGAAAGGTGCCGTGAAAAAGCTAACAACAAATGAGAAATTTTTACAAAATCTATCAAGATATGAGTTTCTAAATTAGTTTAGCGGATGCTTTGATTTTTATGCCAAATTTGCCATCAACTCTTAAAAGACTTAATCGAAAACAAAGGAAATTAAGTGAAATGACTAGTAACTCCTTTTGAATGAGCATTGTTGGTGGTCATCCTAACAAGTTACCCGAAAACTTAGTGACCCCGGCAATTTCTCCATTCCATGTGTTTTTCCCTGAATGGATGAGTGCTTAGATGGCGATCTTGGCGCTGCATAAATCTCATGACATTATCGTATGGAAAAAGCTTTCTCTTCGGACTCAGTTCCTACTTGAATGGACTCTTGACTTGCAGACCGTTCGTTACCAACCAATCGGTATCGCCGAAAGTTGTTTACATAAAAGTAGGAAAGTTCAAAATTCACCGGCGACTTTGTAGTCTAAATTTGATGCCGATCCCCGAGTTCCTCTAATTCTCGGGAGATCCTTCTTAAAGACCGGAAGTGCTTTGATTGATGTTTAGAAGGTGAATTAACCTCTTGTGTCGGAAAAGAAGCTGTAACATTCTATCTTGACCAACTTTGTGATATTCTTCTTATTTCGATGCATATGGAAGGCGCGAAACCGAATCGACATCATGAAATGGCTTTGGCAGGAGACTTCTCAAGAAGTTTGGTTTCTCTAAAGTGATCGCAGTTGGCAATCTCCCACTCTTTTTTAAATTTATTTTTTTGACCCGAGCGTTTCTACCTCTTCACCGACTCTACTCCTTTCGGGGATTACGTTAATGTTCTTCTTGAGGAAGTCGGATGCGTCCTCGCTTCTTGATGATATTCAACTTCTTCGATAGTTATGACTCTTTCTATGACCGGAGGGGATATTCTTCTTTTAATCAATTTTCAATGATGATCCATCACCCCTCTAACCAAGGAAAATATTTGCCTAAATTTCGAAAACGAACTTAAATTTTGTGAAGCTAAAACTGATAATTATTCATTCAATTGATTTGACCTCCCTGAGGTCGGATATTAAGGGACTTACCTCTCATCTCGATTACGCATTTTTGGAAGGTGACACAAACAAGTTGCCCGTCATATGCTATCAGACTTGTGTGTCGAGGGGCAAAAAGCCAATTCACTCTCATAAAGGTTTTGATTAGTCACAAACAATGCGATCACATCACTTGGAAACTCTCCGACATCAAGGGTATTAACCCGGTTTTTATACTCACAAGATTCTTTATGGGATGAGGACTACAAACGGCGGTTCAACACCAAGACGGGTGGAATCCGAAGATTCACGATGTTCATAAAGAGGAAGTGTGAAAAAACTTCTTGACGCTGGATTAATTTACACCAATCTGGATGTCCTTAGTAAGCCCCGTACATTGCGTTCTGAAAAGGTGCTTTACCGTTGTGAAAATGACGAAAATGATTGATTCCGACCTTCGATTGGTTACGGGATAGCGTGTATGCATTGACTACCGCAAGTTAAATGAAGCCACCGTAAAGACCACTTGCCACTACGTTTAAGGCTTCAAATGCTAGGATTATCGAGTACGTAGTACTATTGTTTTCTCGATGGTTTCTCGGGATTACTTTCGAAATTCCCATTAGACCCTCTAGGATTAAGAAAAAGACAACATTACACATATCCGATTTGGAACGTTCGCCTTACCTCTACCCCCCTGTCGCATGCCTTTTGGCTTATGCAATGCACGGGCAAGTTTCTCCAAAGGTGTATGATGGGCTATCTTCATGATTATGATGAAAAAAAGATGGAAGGTCTTTATGGATGACTTTTCAGTCTTGGGAATTCATTCGAAAATTGCTTTTCTCGTGTATAGATCCTTTCAAAGGTTGTGAATACACCAATCTTTGTTAAATGGGATAAAAAAAAGTAATTTTATGGTAAGGAAGGCATTGGTCCTGGCCATAAGATTTCAAAAAGGTATTGAAGTTGATAAAGCCAATCGATGTGTGATTGCTAAGTTACCTCTTCCCACCACCGTAAAGGGTGTGTGTGTTCGGAGTTTTTCTCGGTCATGCCGGTTATTTCTAACGACGGGTCATTAGTATTTTTCAAAATTCTCGACGTATGACATCTTTCATTGAGAAGAAACTCGTTCATTTTCTCCGATGATTGTATTCAAGCGTTCAAACAATAAAGAATAAAAAACTTAATGAAGCACCAATCTTGATTGCTCCAAGGACAGGGACCTACCCTTTTTTGAGCTTATGTGCGATGCAAGCGACTTTGCCTTAGGTGCAGTCTTGGCGGACAACGTCATGAAAAACACCTTTTAAGGCTATACACTATGCTTAGTAAAACAATAAACGAGGCAGGAATCGTTTATTACATACGAGGAAAAGAATGTTAGCCGTTAGTGTATGCCTTTGAAAATTCGATCTTACTCATCTTAAACAAAAGAGTTATTTAGTGTATACGGATTCACTCTGCCCTAAAAATCTATTTGCAAATAAAGATTCCAAGCTAAGATTGTAGGTGGGTTCTCCTCCTTAGAGTTCGATTTCACCGTAATTGAACAAAAGGTGCCGTGCATCTCTGCGGCCAATCATCATTCCGATTAGAAAATCCGTATGAAAATGAGTGGGCTCGACCCAAAAGAGGTGAATGAAAAGTTTCCTCTCGAGACACTTAATATGGTGACTTCTCGTAGTGACTTCAAGTAACCCGTGGTTTTGCCGATTATGCAAATTACCACTTGTGGGGATATTCATGTTAAAGGAGGTCGTGCCTAACAAAAGAAACGTTTTTTGAAGGATGTTAAACATTACTTTTTGGGACGACCCTATATTTGTTTAAAATATGTGTGGATCAAATGACCTGTCGGATTGTTTTGTGTTGCAGGCCAAGAGCTGTTGACATCCTCTAGCCTTGCCTTATTGTGGACCCACCGGGTGTACTTACGTGCCAACTACACGCCAAAAAGGTTTTTGACTTTAGGATTTTATAGGCCACGATTTACAAAGATGCCCTATGACTTGGTCACGCGATGTGATATTGTTCAGCTTCAAAGGTAAAATTTCCAGCGTGATGAATGCCTCAAAATTCCATCCAAGTTTGCGAAATCTTGGCGTGTGGGGCATAGATTTCATTGGGGCCATTTCCGTCTTTCCCGGATGGGAACAATATATACTCCGTGGCGGTGACTATTTGTCAACTATGGGTTGAAGTAAAGCGCATCCCACAAACGAGCCCGAGTTGTTTGCAAAATTTTTAAATTTCTTTCGCCCGTTTCGGTTGCCCCTCGTGCTGCGATATAAGTGATCGGGAAACCCATTTTTGCAATGACAGTTTGCAAAGGTCATGCTTAAATATGGAGTTACTCACCGTCTCTCTACGCGTATCACCCACAAACAAGTGGGCAAGTTGAGGTATCCAATCGAGGCTTGAAACGAATTCTTGAAAGGACCGTAGGCGAAGACCATGCCTCTTGGTCAAAAAAACTAGATGATGCACTCTGGGCCTTTCCGTACTGCTTACAAAAACACCCATCGGGTAACCAATACAAGCCGTGTAAGGAAAGGCATGTCCATCTATCGATTGAGCTTCGAGCATAATGTCCTACTAGCCTTGAAGATGCAACTTTGACTGTGAGATCTGGGGGTGTATCATCATTGTAAAGTTCAACTCAATGAATAAAAGAACTTATGGATCATGCCTATGAGAACTCTTTGATCTATAAAGAGAAAAAAAGAGGATCCATGACTCAAAGATCAAAAACCGCGTTTTCAACGTTGGTGATCAAGTCCTCCTCTTTAACTCTAGATTGAAGATGTTCTCGGGCAAATTAAAATCTCGTTGGCAGACTTTCACATTTCCCAAAGTCTTTCCATATGGCAACGTTGAGTTATCTCAAAACTCCAGGCCGAATTTCAAGGTGAACGGTCATCGAATTAAGCACTACTTTGGAGGGGACGTACTACAATTGGTTGTCCAAGATCTCCAAACCTTCCCCAAGGACAAATAAATGCGGGGATTGGGTTAAGCTTAGTGAACCTAAACAAGCGCTTTGTGGGAGACACCCCATGCTTATCCTTTTATTATTTTCTTTCTTATTTCTATTGTGATGTGAGGAGGCTTGTACTCTTCCGTTTCTTGTTGTTTGTGCTTGTGATTTTTTGTAGGATTTACCCAAAATTTTCTGAAGACTCTCGTGTTCGGTGTTTTGTCCCGGTCCACTCGAGCTTCCTAGCCTTTGCTTGCCATTAGTTGGGGAAATCAATATCCTAATATTTCAAGTAACGTTTATCTTTAAGAATACTTAATTAAAACGGCTATTTGATTTACGTAGAGACCCTTCTTAAAACATTGAGGACAATGTTTAACTCTAGTATGGGGGGGGGGATCTATCGATTTGATTATGCCTGCTGCCGTTGTTCTCACGTACCTCGTTTTCCCACAAAAATTTAAAAAAATTTCAAAAATAAAATAAGTGTTTTGTCACAATTTTGACTTTCCTGCTGGGTAGAATAAGAATAAATTTTGACTCGATCGAGCGTGTTGAGCTCTAGCTTGTTCCTTATTTTAGGGTACTAAGCGTTTTGCGGAAATTCACGAATGACGAAAAAATGATAGAGTTAAGTTATGAGTAGGATGCTAAACAAAGGATTAGTTTGGACAATCTTAAGGCTTGTATGTAATTTGTGGCTTTTTCTCTCCAATAAGCTCCTAACGGATTAATATACGGGCTATTTTTTTTTAGAGATTAAACTTAAATCAACAATTTTTATGTAGAGTATAACAAAATTTAGTCTTGTTCAAAAGATACTTGAATTTTTCAAAAAGACGGTTCTTTATATTAAGTAAAAAATATTATATAGAAAAAATAAAATAGACATAAAATAATAAAAAATATAAAAATATCAACGTGGGTGAATAAAAGTTTTTACTACCTCTTGCCGGCTCACAACCGATGTGGTAGTCTTCTAACAGGAAAGCCCATAGTAAGAATAAAAAATCTGGACTGATAAAAGTTTGCTGCATCTTGTCCGGCTCACAACCGATGTTGCAGCCTTCTAAAAGGTTAAGGGTTACAATTGCATAAATGTTTAATATTAAGTTTGAATTAATAAATAGATTTCTTTTTGTTAAATTCAAATATGCTTTTTGATTTTGACTATTTCTATTTTAAAGCTATGAATATTCGGGAAACCTGAGAGTTTTGAAACCTAAGGTCCGTCCTGTGCAGGGATGTCGTCCCAGCAGAAAAACAAGTTTTTCAAGGATGTTAAACACTACTTTTGGGACGACCCCTATTTGTTCAAAATATGTGCAGATCAAATGATTCGGCGGTGTGTTGCTAGCCAAGAAGTTGTTAACATCCTCACAGCTTGCCATAGTGGACCTACCGGAGGACATTACGGTGCCAACTACACCGCTAAAAAGGTTTTTGACTCAGGATTTTATTGGCCCATGATTTACAAAGATGCCCATGACTTGTTCACCCGATGTGACACTTATCAACGTCAAGGAAAAATTTCGCAACGTGATGAAATGCCTCAAAATTCCATCCAAGTTTGCGAAATCTTTGACGTGTGGGCCATTGATTTCATGGGGCCATTCCCGTCTTCACGAGGGAACAAATATATACTCGTGGCGGTCGACTATTTGTCAAAATGGGTTGAAGCAAAAGCGCTCCCCACAAACGACGCCCGAGCTGTTTCCAAATTTCTTAAATCTCTCTTTGCCTGATTTGGTGCCCCTAGTGCTATCATAAGTGATCGCGGAACCCATTTTTGCAATGACCAGTTTGCAAAGGTCATACTTAAATACGGAGTTACTCACCTTCTCTCCACAACGTATCACCCACAAACAAGTGGGCAAGTTGAGGTATCCAATTGTGGTTTGAAACGAATTCTTGAAAGGACCGTGGGCGAAAATCGTGTCTCTTGGTGGGATAAACTAGATGATGCACTCTGGGCCTTTCGTATAGCTTACAAAACACCTATTGGGTGTACCCCATACAAGCTCGTGTATGGAAAGGCATGTCATCTACCGATCGAACTCGAGCATAAAGCCTACTAGGCCTTAAAGCATGCAAACTTTGACCTTAAGACCGCGGGTGATTATTTTAAATTTCAACTCAATGAATTAAATAAACTTCGTGATCATGCCTATGAGAACTCTTTGATCTATAAAGAGAAAACAAAGAGGATCCATGACTCAAAGATCAAAAACCGCGTTTTCAACGTCGGTGATCAAGTCCTCCTCTTTAACTCTAGATTGAAGATGTTCTCGGGCAAATTAAAATCCCGTTGGTCCGGACCGTTCACCATTACCCAAGTCTTTCCATATGGCACCGTTGAGTTATCTTAAAACTCCGGGCCAAATTTCAAGGTGAACGGTCATCGAATTAAGCACTACTTTGGAGGGGACGTACCACAATTGGTTATCCCAGATCTCCAAACCTTCCTCAAGGACAAATGAATTCGGGGATTGGGTCAATCTTAGTGACCCTAAACAAGCGCTTCGTGGGAGGCACCACATGCTTATCCTTCTATTTTCTTTCTTATTTCTATTGTGATGTGAGGAGGCTTGTACTCTTCCGATTCTTGTTGTTTGTGCTTGTGATTTTTTGTAGGATTGAACCAAAATTTTCTGAAGACTCTCGTGTTCGGTGTTTTGTCCCAGTCCACTCGAGCTTCCTAGCCTTTGCTTGCCATTAGTTTGGGGAAATCTGATATCCTAGAATCTTATCGACTAACGTTTATCTTTAAGCATACTTAATAAACGGCTTAGGATTTACGTAGAGACCCTTCTTAAAACATTGAGGACAATGTTTAAATCTAGTATGGGGGGATCTATCGATTTGATTATGCCTGCAGCCATTGTTCTCACGTACTCTGTTTTTCCATAAAAAATTAAAAAAATTTAAAAATAAATAAGTGTTTTGTCATAATTTTGACTTTCCTGCTGGTATAATAAGAATAAATTGTGACTCGATCGAGCGTGTTGAGCTCTAGCTTGTTCCTTAACTTTTAGGCTAAGCATTCGCGGATTTTCGCGAAGAACGAAAAATGATAGAGTTAAGTATGAGTTGGATGCTAAACAAGGATTATTTGGAAATCTTAAGAGCTCATGTATGTAATTTGTGGCTTTTTCTCCCATAAGCTCTTAACCAGATTAATAATACGTGCTATTTTTGGAGATTAAACTTAAATCAACAATTTTTATGTAGTATATAGCAAAAATTTTAGTCTTAGTTCAAACTTATACTTGAATTTTTCAAAAAGAAGTCTTCTCTATATAAAGTAATATATAAAAAAAATTGAATGAAATAATGAAAAAATAAAAAATATATAATAATAAAAATTGTGGGCTGATAAAAGTTTACTACCTCTTGTCGGCTCACAACCGATGTGGTAGTCTTCTAAAGAAAGCCCATAGTAAGAATAAAAATCCGAGACTGATAAAAGTTTGCTGCATCTTGCCGGCTCACAACCGATGTTGCAGCCTTCTAAAAGGTCGAGGGTTACAATTGCATAAATGTTATCTTTACTATTAAGTGTGAATTAATAAATAGATCTCTTTTTGTTAAATTTAAATATGCTTTTGAACTTTGACTATTTTATGTTAAGCTATGTATATACGGGAAACCTGAGAGTTTTTGAAACCTAAGGTCTGTGAGTCCCGATACTAGTCTCTGTGGGGTGTCAAAAGCCTGGTCACTTAGCCGCAAGGTTGGGATGTGCCGAGACGAAAGTCGCTACGTGGGATGATCTCGCCTTCAAACTCATTATTCTCGGGTGGAACGTGAAGCATAGTATTTTGCAAAACGTTGATCCATGGTTGAAATTCAAAATAGCACATTCACCTAAGATATAATAATTGTCAGGAGTAAAAAGTTCACGAGTTGCAAATATGAGTAGTGTTAGCATTTTAACTGATATTTAGCGGTGATTTCGTTTTAAGCTTGGTTTGGAGCTAGTGAAAAGTCGTGGATGATGAATTTATCATCTTTGGGGCATTTTCGGATCGAAATGCATTTTGTTCTATGATCCTTAAAGGTTATGGAAATAACAAAGGTCAGAATATTCTAGGTAGTTTTATATATAAAAAAATTCATAAAAATGAAAAAAGATTTGAAAAATAGGAAAATAGGGTGTTTTAAAGCTTGTGATTTCTTAACTCTCCCTACAAAGTCTTTGCTACTTTCCAAAGATTTAGTTTGGGGAAGTTTTGAGGTATTTGGTTTTAGGGCATATAACATTGCGTGAGGACACGGCAATCACTTAGTTTGGGGAATTTTGATATTTGAGAAATCACATATCATTTCTATACCAAAAATGGCCCTAAAAATAAACAAATTGTGCAAATTATGCTTGTATATTGCTTGTTTTGTCATTTGTGATGTGTAGGTACGGATAATGCAAAAAATCACAAGAAAACGGTCAAAACCGGACAAACATGGACACAGGAATGGATAGAGTGCACAAGAACCGAAAGTTTCTAGCAAAAGGACATCAAAAGTCAACTCTTGGTCAACCATTGGTCAACTCACAAAAGACAAAATCCCCAAAATGCCCTTATTGTTAACTCATTTTCATCAAAAGTCCCTAAACCCAAACACCGTTATCTCCTTTTTATTAAATAGATAACGATTGTTATCTCTTATAACTATAAACCATTTAACCAACCCGTGGCCCAATCCTTTACACCAGGCCCAAGTCAAACCCACTCAGTTATAAAAAGAAAAGAAGCAGGCGCGGGAAATTCCATTTTTTACTATTCATTATCTTCCTCAACAATTACCCCATCAAAAACAAAGGGTAAATTCCAATTAATGACGTGGCTGAAAGATTCGAGTGCTAAGCAACAAGTTATCAAGCTCAAACGTCACATCTCAGCTATGATTGGTCAAGAGGGATCAAAGGAATGACACGTTGGATCCAAACTAACACACTCAGAAATGGATTTTTACACTAAAAACAGGCAAAAAGAAGCACAAAGCTCTGACACACGAATTGCCACGCTGGTAATCCGTGTGATCACATATTGATCCAACGGTGAAAAGAGGAAAACTAATGATTGGAAGCAAAGAAGGGCCAGGATCATTTGGAGCGTCTAATAAACTTGGGAACCTAGAAGCTTCACTCAACAACTATAAATATAAGGCTGCCACACTCACATATTATCTTTTCTTTTAGTTTTTAGTAGGCTATAGTTTAGTTTTTATTTCAGCTTATGTAATCGTATTAGCTTATTTTGTTTTTCCAAGTTATTGTAATTTCTATTTCACCTTTGTACTCAGTTTACCTATTAATAAAAAATTTAAGTTTACTTATTAATCATTTGTCTTTCATATGTTTACTTTTATGCAAAACTAATGGTTAAATAAGCTCTGAAACTGTTCCATAAGCTCTCAAACTATTCATAAGCTACTATAAGCTCAGTTACTTGGATTCTAAATGGAATTGGATGGCTGCTTATAGAATCCAAGTGGGTAATAGTGCTTGAGGGTCAAGCTTTAGGATTAGATTAGGGATTGGTAATAAGCTTAAGCTATAAGCTTATGCTGTTTGTTTAAGCTCTTTTAAGAAGCAAACACCTCTGTTTAGCTGAGGTGTGAGGTACACTTCCCTTTAAATTTCATTTAATCTTTCTGTCTTTAATTTTCTAGCTTATTTCTGCATAATTTCTTATTTTGCTTATTGATTGCTTATTCTGCTTAATTATCTGCTTATTTCTGTTAATATAGTTCACTCATGCTTGTTGTAGTTGTTAGATTCAATTTGTGCTTAATAGATAGCTTAAAATCTAGTTTGCATATTTCTGTCTTAATATAAGTAAAAAAAAATAACTAGTATAGTTTAAATAGCTTATTATCTAGTTTAACTGTTTGCTTAAATCTGTTCAGTAGGTCCATTTATAGCTTGTCACTATCTGGTCTTAAGGAATTAAGCTTTAATTTTGAATCTCATAAGCTTAAATGGATTTGAGTATTTTTAAGGGAGTGTTTGGCACAACAGTACTAACTGAGAGTTAGTACTGCTTGTGACACCTTTGACTCTTAAAACTGAATTTGAAGATCATATTTAGATAGGATTTAAAGAGATTAGATAGGCTTAATCATGTTTTCCTAAGTTTGCCTGTTAATATCTTGAATCTGGCAAAATAGCTTAGATTCATTTGCATATTAAGCTCAAGTTTAGTTTAGTTGTAGTTTTTGCTCTAGTTTATTTAGTTTTAGTGTTTTAAAAGTAGTAGAGTCAAAGTCTTAATCCTGCATTTGTTGGTTTAAAGCTTTGGTAGCTTTGTGTGCTCACTGCATCAGACAGGTAAACAGAACAAAATACCTTTTTCAATCTCAAAAATCAAAAGGTAATTTTTAGAGTTAGGTTTTGAAATTTTGTTTGAAAGTAGCTTGTATGTCATTGTCAAATGGTTTTAGTTTAATTTGTTCTTAAAAGTTCATCTTGTTATCTGTTTTTAAGCTCAAAATTTAGAATTTCAAAACAAAAGTTTACTCAGCATATGCTGAGTACAATAAGCTGTTTTCAAGCCACTTTTTCATTGAGTAATTGAATTTCAAAATGTTTTAAAAAAGCTGTTTCATATAGCTTTTTGGCCAAGGTTTAAAGTGATATATGCTAAATTATCATAAGGATCTGTTTGTGGGCTTAAAAATAAGCTTAAAGATGTTGTTTGGTCTGTTTGGATTGTAGTTTTAGCTTAAGTGCTTATTTGAAGTTTTTCAGCTTATGACTTTTGTTTTTGCTTAATAGGTTAGTGGTAGGGTGTAGGTAGCTTTTATAGTTTAAGTTTAAGCTTATTTAGTTTTTTCTAGTTTAAGTCATTTAGTGAAAAAGCCCAAAATTCTTTTAAGACAATTCTGTTTGTTCTATAAGCTGTTTTTCAGCTTATTTTTTATTTTGAAAAAAAGTTGTTTTTACAAAAGAAGCTTATTATAAGCTGTTTAATAAATTTGCTTTTTAAAGTTTTTTGCAAAAAAAAGGGAAGATGGAAGTCGGGGGTGAGCAAGGCTCGAACCCCCGACCTCAACACCCTCAACCTTTTTAAAGCCTCAACACACACACCCTTACCAACGTGCCTTGGGGACTTTTTCATTCTTACTTTGCAATATTAATCTTTTATACACATTTTGCATTATTTAGCTTATTAGGCGTTTTAGGCTTATTTGACAGCTTATTTAATAAGTTGAGTTTCCAAGCTTATTTTTCCTAGATTCCTCATTATTCAAGCTACTTTTGCTATTTTTTTAGATTTTTATTAAATAGTATAGTATTTTTAAACATTTAATTTTGTTAAAATCGTTTTTAATTCATAAAAAATTATAAAAAAGTCAAAAAAATATAATTCTTTTTTAGAAAATTTTCTTTTAACATTTAGGACCTATGAAAATTAGATTTGCGATCGTAGGGTTAAAATTGCAAAATCTTGTCTTTTTAAATAACGGGATTGAATCCTGTTCATATTTTTAGTAACTTTTAGCTTAAAACACCTTCGTTTTTAGTCTAGTTTTCTTTGTTTTAGCTTTTTAGTCAATTAAGTCTTATAAAAACCAAAAATATCATTTTAGGATTAATTTTAATAATTAAGGGTTTTTAGGTCCCGTTAGGATTCCCGATTTGCGTTTTTAGTTAAAATTTACTTTCCCGTATTGATTTCTTGTAGTTAGGTTTAATTATCCCTTTATTTGCTCACTATTAGGATTTTAGAAAACAAATCATCTTCGAACCAATTCAAATCATTGTCCAAATAACAAACGAGGTCTCAATTTCATAAGTCTTTGGGAAAACGACCCGGTAATCACTTACCGGTTAAAACGTGGAGTATTTTTGTAAGATTTTTCCTACTACCTTTGTCCTCAAGGGTAGTTTTGGAATTTTCTTCAACTCGGATATTATTACGTATAAAATTGATCGTATCAAGGATAATTCGGCTAAATATAAAATTAAAACTTGGTAATCAATAAATTGACCCTACTCGATAGCACATCAGTCACACACAATTGGTACCTCCTCAAGTCGCTTCTCCTCCGACTTGTCTTCGGTCTTCTTTTCGGTGATGTGTGCGAAAAAGAAATGGCATCCTTTCAGCATATACTTCTGAGTCTTGGTTCACGAGATAATATTTAATCGGGATTCGCTCCTACTGTCACTCCTATCGCCTCGAACAATCAATACTTCATCGCCATAGGGGATACGAACAATCTTCTCGTCACAAACGATCACGGCATGATACTTCGACAACCAATCCATACCTATAATATCATCAAAACTACCAAGCTCTACAGGCATTAGGTTGATGTTGAATGGGTGATTTAGCAAGTTTAAGGTACAACCCCGAATTATGGTATCAACTCCTATTATTTTTCCATCGGCTAATTCAATGTCATAACTATTGTCTAATGTAGATGGGGCAATATCAACTAGGGAGCTAAATGTAGTAGACACAAAAATTCTATCGGCACCGGTATCAAATAAGATAGAAGCATAACGGTTATTGAGGAGGAACGTCGACGTTCGAATCCGGGTTGGCATCACCTCCTCCCAAAGCATAAGCCCTTCCACGAGCTTCACCGTTCCCATTTGCATTTCCACATTTTTTATTCTTTAGTTTCGGGAATCACTCTTGTAGTGCCCTTGATTCCCACATTCAAAACACGTAACGGTTTTCTGGATTACTCCCGGGGTTCTCTAATTATTAGCAGCAGCAGGACTCCTACAATCTCGGGCCAAATGACCAACTCTTTTACAGTTCGTGCACTTTGTAGCACACGGCCCATTGTGGTGAAACTTGCATTTGTTTCACAAGGGTAGAGTTCCAGCATACTCTCTCTTTTCACCAGGCCCAGCAGTATAAGCCCTAGCCACATTCTGCCTCTTGTAAGGCGGTTGTTGAGCATGATTGTCTCTTGGGTTGTTATCCATCATTCTTTTATTGTCGGCTTTGTAACACCCCCAAAATGGGTCACAATAAAAAGTATGTTCGGGAGCATTACTTGATAATACCATTGCACAAGATACGAGAGAACGACCTCTAAACGAGTCGTTTGAAAAGAATCTTGAAATGTTTAGACTTCAACGCACATCAAGTAAGCCAAGCATCTAATTCACCTGAAAAAAACAGGCTTATAAGTGTCAACATAAAGTTGGTGAGTTCATAGGTTTATGTAAATGTAAATGTTGGATCAAAGATTTGCAAAGCGTGCATGACCATTTCAATCCTTATAATAGTCACAAAAATACAAGTATGAATGTTGAAATCAAAGTTTTGTAAAGCGTGTATGACCATTTAATCCTTATAATAGTCACAAAAATATAAGTATAAAAGTTGGAATCAAAATGTGTATGACTATTGTATCCCATACAATAGTCACAAAAAGGTAAGTATACTTGGACCAAAGCTTTTGTAAAGTATGCATGACATTTGTATCCAATATAATAGTCACCATATGTGATTACGATTATACCCTTAAGTTCATGAAACTGCGGCGTAGACTTATATGTATGCCACTTTATTCAAGGCACAGTAAGAGTTCATGAGTATGTAGTTGTCGGCCCTATAGACACCAATCCAGTCGTGCTCCGACATGGTATAACGTTCTTTAGTTGAGTACCGCTGAAACTAGTGAGAGCTCGTCACCCAAACGGGGATTGTCAACCCCAAATAGATCTATCTTATAACATTCGCGCTTACCCTTCGAGTAATTAACAGTTCATGCAACTTAAGCTAATCCGTAATCATTTGAATCAAAGTAAAGTTGTGGCGTTCATAAGTGAAAACAAGTATTGTATCCCATACAATATGAAAATGAGTATGTAAACGAGTTTGTAATCAGCCATGTAAATGAGTTACGAAATCGAGTATGTAAACAAGTATGTAGATGAGTACGTAAAAGAGATTGTAAATGAATATGTAAACATGTTGTAACGAGTGATGTGTTTCAAAAGCTTTAAATTTATAATGACTGAAAATACCAATTTTATTATAGGGAAACACACGGGTAAAAGTATAACCAATGTATGTAGTATAATCTTTTTAGGTATGACCAGGTCGTCCACAGGGATTTGAGTAGTGTTCAAATAATCAGAAAGAAAATAGACTAACAATTTTGAAAGTAACTTTTGTTGTACCAGTGATAATAAAGATGACTACTCGGATAGTTGAAAATAATTTATAAGTATTGGTAATGATATTGATCTTAAAAATGGAACCTTAATTTATAAAAAGGATTTCTCGTCAGAAAACGTTTTCGCAAACTAACTTGACCAAATGTGTCACTCAAATAATCCAGTTACTAATATATCAAAGCTTATTTTGTTTATCAATTTACGAAAGTGGATTTCTCGTCACAAACGATAAAGACCATAGACAAATCTTTAAAACCACATAGATCATAACGGGTCTTTCGACCTTTATCGATATGATTATATAATCTAAGTTAATAAGCAAAGATGGACAAGATAAGACATAATAAGATTGCTATATAAGCTTAAGATTAAAGAGATCACGATCATACCAAACGCTTATTCATTATCATAACGTCACCGAGTATTCATGCGAGTTTTAGCCTCTCATGGCTAAGGTGTTCATAACATAACTTACTTCAATAACAAACTTCATTATTTTGATTATACTAGTATGATATTCTTCCTCGTTCTTGGTTCTTTGATCTTGAATCTCTAAAAGATGTGGTGTTTATGCTTGGAGAAAAGGGTTTGTGTAGGATGATTTAAGAGTGGAAGAGATTGTTTTTGTTGTGATGAATGATATGAAAATGAGAGATTTTGAGGCTTTATTTATAGGCTGAAATTCGAGTGAAAGTGCGGCACACACAAAAGTTTGTGTGGCGCACTTGGTGATTAAATGCAGGGAAATTAAATGCTATAGAATAAGTGCGGCGCACAAGAGAACAGGTGCGGCGTACTCGAGGTGTTAATGCAATATCATTTAAGTCTTCATTAATTCTTCATATCAGATGGAAAGTGCGGCGCACAAAGGAAAATGTGCGGCGTACGTGTTGAGTTAATACGAATTTGACTGTCTTTGACTTGAAGGGAAGTGCGGCGTACAAATGGTAAGTGCGGCGCACATTTGGCACTTTGAGCTTGATTGTTGATCTTCTCATGAATGATGTGTTCTTTAACGTGTAAGTATTTGATTTTGATGTATGTATCTAACCTCGGATGTCTTCAAGTGTAACCTGCAAGGAATTTCCAGCTATATAAGAATCGAAGTCACGAGAAATGATAAAATATATACAAATAACGCCATAGAAAACATGTATAATTTGGGCGTTATCAACGAGCATGTATTATCCCCAAAGATTTGTAAAGTAATATAAAACAAGTGAAAGAGGGGCTATAAACTCACCTCTAGTAAATGTAGTGATTATCGCAAATTCAACAAGTAATCGTCACAAACGATCCGAGATGCAACCTAATTAATTATAGGTCGTATAAGTATGATGTATTTAATATAAATACAACATTATAAGTTATAGAGTTATATCACCAACTAATAGCTTTTGTTTAGTTTAAAAAATCGAAACAATATTTAAATCGTATTTTTATAAATAAATGTCTACGTATTTGTATCCGTAAAATAAAATGTTATCTTTGTCCAACCATTGATTATTTGTTAATAATACATGATTTAATATTTTTATTGATTATATAATGATATTATATAAATAGTTTAATTGTTTTATAAAATAATATTTATAAAGTTAAAAACGTATATAAATATTATATAAATGATACGACAATATTTTTAAGGTTGTTATAGCCCAAACGGACCCGAAAACACTCGTAAACCACATTTTATATTTCTAACAGAATGTTACATTTTTTATAAATAATAACAAAAAATCTCATTTATAAAAATTAATTTGCTTTTGTAATTTCTATTTATCCGAAATCTTTAAAAACTCATAACTCACTCATTTTTACTCCGTTTCGCTTGTTCTTTATATGTATGAAATCGTGATGAGATAAACTATTCAAATAAAATACTCACTGTTTTTATAAAAATCTATGTCAAAACAGTAGTTCAAAAACAATTTATAAAACAATTTTTATAAACTTAAATCTTTCAAAACACATAACTCCTTCGTTTTAATTCCGTTTTTAAAGTTCCTTATTTGCACGGTTTCCTATTGAGATGATCTATCATAATAAAATATTTATAAAATTTTATTAGGTCTGAAACAGTACCAGTTTTTATAAAAACTACTTTTATATATTTAATTATCGTAATCTTGTAAATATCATAACTTCTTCGTTATAGCTTCGTTTTTTGAAGTAGTACTATTTAAATTAGTAGGTTGTACATTTTATAAAAATTTGAATTCAAACAGAAACCTCAAAACCGTCCGCATATATTTATGAATTATAAACTAGTTTTTATAATTTATTATTTGGTGAGATTTGTACAAGTCCCCTACATTACTTTATACCACATCTTTGGTACATTTTAGGTCCTCTAAATTGTGTCCATCATTTTATGTCCAAGCAAAGTGTCCAAGTAATTATTTGTATACAAACTTGATAATTAAACTTATTAACAAATAAATTTATAAACTAAATCTATAAATTAACCAATACTTATATAAAGTATATTCTTGTATTCTAGTAAATTTTTAACATCATTTCATCAAAGATACATATATATTCAAATTTTGTACATGCTTGTAATATTTTATAAATCCCCAAAATAGCCCTAGGTGGTGATTAACAAATATAACATGATATAAAATGGGAAATTGAATAATTAAAAAGATTAGGGTTATGTTTAGACCTTAATGAAGATGTATGAAGATGCTACACAAATCAAACTCAAGTATTTATCCCTAAATACTTCCAAGAAACTCCTAGTTTGCTTATGAAAACCCTATTTTCCTCTTGATAGAAACTTTTGCAAAATCAATACCCAAGCTTCCAAACCACCTTGATATACCTTAGATATAATACCTAAGAACACTAGTATGCTTGCAACCTTGCTAAAATCAAACTATGGAAACCCTTATTGAGGTTTTTGAGTCGTGAGCTTTGCTAGAGTGGGAGAGGGTTTTGTTTGTGATTTTTACTTGCAAATGGGAAGTGTTTTAAGTCTTTCATTAGACTTCTATTTATACTAGATGTATTAGTCAAACCCACTAGAAAACCATAGGTTTAGGAGGTGGTTTAAGTACATTTTTGTAAGGTGCTCTACTCCTCCCAAGGAGGAGAGTTTGAAACATGTGCATTATATACTTTGAAAGTGAATTTTGAATTTTATCTTGTTTTAATTCATGTATATATCCGGCCACAGTGGTTGATAGGAGTAGTAATTATTTAATTTTTGTGTATTAGATATAAAAGTGGGTATTTGTTTGAGTATAGATAGGTATTGGTGCTTCCTTGTATGCTTAAATGTATTTTATTGCGAAACGTAAACGTTTTACGTAACCGATAAAAATAAAATATGAAAAGTTATAAATTATCCTCGTAATAATTATATAACACTTTCTTGACGTAAACTTTTATTTGTTTGATGTCCGTTTACGTTGAATGTTGATTTTTAGTTTACGCGATTTCGCTAAATGATGAAAATTAAAAGCATACGCGTAAAAGTTTAAAATAAATAGTTGAATATTTATTGACGTAAAATGACATGAAAATGCGAATTGTTACAGTCTCCCCATGTTAAAAGAATTTCGTCCCGAAATTCAGATTGAGTTGCCTTCCGGAGTGGTGTTGGTGAAGAGGTGTGGGTTTCAATTCCTTGTTTGTAGTTAAACTTGCCGGTGGATTGCCCTAGGGTAGCTTACGATGCGTCTTCGAATTTTTGGCTTAAGATTTGGTATAAGATGATGTCGGCTTTATAGTAAGATGGTGTAAGAGTTTACTTAGTTATTATGATTATTAGCTTGGTTCCTTGTGATAAATACGTTTTATGAATACGCACACAAAACTTGATATAAACAGAAAATTGGTTTTTGGAAAAAGTTTTATTGTGACTACTCTCAGCATGGAATGGTCCTTCCTGAATTATACATAGGTGATCAGGCTATGTATATTTAAGGGCTAACGATGCGATGCTCATTTTCGCCAAAATAGTACAAAATAATAGTTTATATGATGAAAACAATGTAGTTTATTATTTTGCGAATAAATAACGGGATAGTTTCTAAGGTGATGGTAAAGTGATTGTAAGGTAGTTTATAAAATGTTAGTGAAATAATTTTGTCAACGAGAGTGAAATGGTTTATCATGAATAGTGAAATGTTTTATAAAGTCATGATGCTTCAGAGAGCGGTTTGCATGAATGAATAGAAAATTAAAGTAAAATTGACGAGATTTTTTTTGCAACACATTAATTGATAGATAATTGAAGACATTCGTACAGTACAACGGGAATTTAAAAGAAAACACAACAAGAATCCCTAAGGAAATAGAGTCTAAGCATTGATATCATCTTCCATGTCGTCAATGTCTTGATCGGTATCTCTTCCTCCTAAGGCATACACCATTCCACGTGCTTCAGCACCTCCAGCTTGGTTTCCATGGTTTCGATTCTTTAACTCCGGGCACTCACTTCTGTAGTGCCCATGATTCCCACATTCATAGCAGGTGAGGGTTCTTTGATTGTTAGTGGTAGCAGGACTCCTACAGTCTCGGGTCAAGTGACCAATTCTATTGCAGTTTGCACACTTTACAGTGCACGGGCCAGTGTGGTGAAACTTGCACTTGTTGCACAACGGAAGAGTTCCAACATACTCCTTCCTTTTACCAGACCCAACGGTGTAAGTTATGGCCATATTTTGTTTCTTGGGAGGTTGTTGTTGAGTTTGGTTGTCGTTATCAAGTTTCCTTTTGTTCTCAGCTTGTCTTTCAGCAAATGTACGAATCTTCTAATCCATCAAATCATTTGTAATTTCAATTGCATCTTGCATTGTTTTTGGCTTGGATGCCATCACACTTCCTTGGATCATGTTGGGAAGTCTACCCACATACTTCTCGACCTCATCGGATTCCTCGGGAAACATTCTCCCGCACATCAGTTCCAACTCTTGGAAGCATTGTGTATAGCTCACAACATCAGTGCCCTTAACCTTCAGGTTCCATAGTTAAATTTCTAGCTTCTTGATCTCGCCTCTTGGGCAATATTTGGCGGTCATCATCTTTTTCAATGTTTTCCATGGCATTCCGTATGCAGCATCATGACCAACAGTCTTGACGTAGGAATTCCACCACGTCAGAGCACTGCCAAGAAGAGTGCAAGTAGCAAACTTGATCTGGCACGCGACGGTGCAGTTGCTAATATGGAATACAGACTCCATCTTCTTAAACCACTGAGTTAAACTAACAACTCCTTCATTACCCTTGAAATTTAAGGGTTGGCATTTCAAGAAGTCAATGTAAGTGCACTTGCTAGCAGCTCGCTCTGTCCTTTTGCTACCAGTTCCCGAATCATGGTTGTCATCACCATTTCTACTGGTTCTGTTTGCTTCAATTTCTGCCAATGCATCAGCAACTCCTTGGGCTATCAATTGCTTAATAGCCGCATTAGTCATAGGGGCGGTGGTTGTTGTGGTGGTTCTCTTTGGTGGCATTTTCTTCAAAACCAGAAAACATAAAATTAGTTTAGTTCTAAAAGTCGTGCCCCAAAGATGAAATGTTCCGAGGTAACAGGCTAAAGTCGCGTTTCAATAGTATGGGACGGGTGTTTAAACTCGAAGTTAAATGATAAAGATAACTTGTGGGATCGGCGTACTATGACATGTTTCAATGTTATATAATACGGTATTATGTGAAATCATAAAAGATTTAAAGACCATCGTGTCATTCACAATGTCTTGAGAAATGTTCTAGTATTTATATAGATAACTTCTTATATAAATAAATGTAATATATACGCAAGGGAAAGTAAGCATATATATATATATATATATATAAGTCATGTAATCAAGTAGTGTAGGCAAGTAATGTAACCAAGTAAGCAAGTAGTGTGTATGCACATGAAAAAGTTTGATGTGATGCAATGTTTGTGAAAACGGTTATAGTCTAGATAAAATATACAACCTAGTTCTGTATAACCTTGGCTCTGAATACCAATCTGTAACACCCCCAAATTGGGTCGCAGCGGAATTATGTCCGGGAGCGTTACTTCATGAGTACCTTTGCACAAGCTATGAGAGAACGACCTCTAAATGTGTCGTTTGAAAAGTAACCTTGTAAAGTTTGGACTCTAATGCACATCAAGTATGCCAAGCATCTAATTCACCTGAGAAAAACATACATAAAAGTGTCAACATAAAGTTTGTGAGTTCATAGATTTTTGTAAATGTAAAATTAAATCACAAAACTATATATGTAAATTTACTGTGTTACAAGTCCCGCCGTTACAAGACTTGCAACGCATAAACTCAAAAATATAGGTTTTTAAAATGCGTGTAAAACGAACCACACAAAATGCGTTTGTTAAAATGTTGGTATTAAAGATTCGTAAAGTATGTATGTTATAATAATTACCAAAATTGTATGTATGAATGTTGGACCGCAATGTTTCAAAGAGTATGATAATGGTAATGAGCACAATATCACAAAATGTTTCAAGTATGTATTGCCTAGTATGCAACATAAGGAGTGATTACGATTACTCTAAGTTCATGAAACTAAGGCGTAGACTTAAAAGTATGCCACTTTATTCAAGGCACAGTAAGAGTTCCAGTATGTAGTTGTTGCCCTGTAGACACCAATCCAGTCGTGCTTCGATATGGCATAAGTTCGTTAGTTCGATCTCGAACTAGTGAGAGCTACTCACCCGAACGGGGATTGTCAATCCCCAAATAGATCTATTTTATAACAATCGCATTTACCCTCCGAGTAATTAACAGTTCAATCCACTTAAGCTAATCCGTAATCATTTAAATCAAAGTAAAGTTGTTGCGTCCATAAGTAAAGCGAGTATGTAAATGAGTTTGTAGTCAATCAAGTAAATGAGTTTGTAAACGTTCATGTAACCGAGTTTGTAATGAGTATGTAAACAGTTTTGTGAATGTGTATGTAAACGGGTATGTAAACAAGTTTACGAAATCAAGAATGTACCAAGTATGTATAAGAGTATGTAAAAGAGATTGTAAATGAATATGTAAACAAGTTGTAACGAGCATGTATTCTCTCCCGAGATTTTTAAAGTAAATGTAAAACAAGTGAAAGAGGGGCTATAAACTCACCTCTAGTGAATGTAGTGATTATCACAAATTTAACAAGTAATCGTCACAAACGATCCGGGATGCAACCTAATTAATTATAGGTCGTATGAGTATAATGTATTTAATGTAAATACAACATCATAAGTTATGGAGTTACACCACCACCTAATAATTTTTGTTTAATTTAAAAAGTCAAAACAATAGTTAAATCGTATTTGTTAAATAAATGTCTACGTATATGTATCCGTAAAATAAAATATCATCTTTGTCCTACAATTGATTATTTGTTAATAATACATGATTTAATATTTTTATTGATTATATAATGATATTATATAATTAGTTTAATTGTTTTTTAAAATAATATTTATAAAGTTAAAAATGTATATAAATATTATATAAATTATACGACAATATTTCTTAAGGTTTTTATAGCTCAAACGGACTCGAAAACACTTGTAGACCATAATTTAAGTTTATAATAGATTGTATATTTTTTTATAAATTACAGAAATTTATTAATAAAAATTAATTAGTTTTTATAATTACTATTTACCCGAAATCTTTAAAAACTCGTAACTTACTCCTTTTAACTCCGTTTCGCTTGTTCTTTACATGTATGGAATCGTGACGAGATAAATTATTCAAATAGATACTCATTGTTTTTACAAAAATCTGTGTCGAACACAGTAACCCAAATCAGTTTAACTCCTTCATTTTAACTCATAACTCATAACTTTAAATCTCGTAAAACTCATAACTCCTAACTCCTTCGTTATAACTTTAAATCTCGTAAAACTCATAACTCCTTCGTTTTAACTCCGTTTTTTTGTTCTTTATATCCACAAAATCGTATTGAGATGTTACATTATGATAAAATATTTATATATTTTTCTCAAATCTGAAACAGTAACCATTTTTATAAAAACTTTTTTATATATTTATTTATCGTAATCTTATAAATGTCATAACTTCTTTGTTATAGCTCGGTTTTTTGAGTTCTTTATATGCTTACAATCCTCATAGTATGTACTATTTTAATAAAATGTTTCCAAAATTTATAAAATTTCAAATCCAAACAGAAACCTCAAAACAGTCCTCATATATTTATGAATTATAAACTAGTTTTTATAATTTATTACTTGGTGAGATTTGTACACGTCCTCTACATTACTTTATACCACATCTTTGGTACATTTTAGGTCCTATAAATTGTGTCCATCATTTTATGTCCAAGCAAAGTGTCAAAGTAATTATTTGTATACAAACTTGATAATTAAACTTATTAACAAATAAATTTATAAACTAAATTTATAAATTAACCAATACTTTTATAAAGTAAATTCTTGTGTTCTAGTATATTTTTAACATCATTTCATTAAAGATACATATATATTCGAATCTTGTACATGCTTTAAATCCCCAAAATAGCCCTAGGTGGTGATTAACAAATATAACTTGATATAAAATAGGAAATTGAATAATTAAAAAGATTAGGGTTATGTTTAGACCTTAATAGAGATGTATGAAGATGCTACATAAATCAAACCCAAGTGTTAATCCCTAAATACTTCCAGGAAAACCCTAGTTTGCTTATGAAACCCCAATTTCCTCTTGATAAAAACCTTTGCAAAATTAATACCCAAGCTTCCAAACCACCTTGATATACCTTAGATATAATACCTAAGAACACTAGTATGCTTGCAACCTTGCTAAAAATCAAACTATGGAAACCCTAATTGAGGTTTTTGAGCCGTGAGCTTTGCTAGAGTGGGAGAGGGTTTTGTTTATGATTTTCACTTGCAAATGGGAAGTGTTTTAAGTCTTGCATTAGCCTCCTATTTATAATAGAGGTATTAGTCAAACCCACTAGCAAAACCATGAGTTTAAGAGGTGGTTTAAGTACATTTGTGTAAGGTGCTCTCCTCCTCCCTATGAGGAGAGTTTTAAACATGTACATTATATACGTTGAAAGTAAATTTTGAATTTAATATTGTGTTTTATTCATGTATATATCTGGCCATAGTGGTTGATAGGAGTAGGAATTATTTGATTTTTATGTATTGGGTATAAAAGTGGATATTTGTTTGAGTATATATAGGTATTGGTGCTTCTGTGTATGCTTAAATGTATTTTATTGTAAAACGTAAACGTTTTACGTAACCGATAAAAGTAAAAAATGAAAGGTTATAAATTATCCTCATAATAATTATATAACACTTGCTTGACGTAAACTTTTATTTGTCTGATGTCTGTTTACGTTGAATGTTGATTTTTTGTTTACACGATTTAGCTAAACGATGAAAATTAAAAGCAAATGCGTAAAAGTTTTAAATAAATAGTTGAATATTTATTGACGTAAAATGATATGAAAATGCGGATTGTTGCATCCAATCACCATCACATTATGCCAACTCACTTACACCTCATTCTTATCTTTCTCTCTTATCCAACATGTGCTTAAAAGATTTGAAATTCAAATTTCAATTATTCCCTCCATAACATCCACCCATTCTCTCAAGGTTTGGAATATTCTAAGAATATTCCCTTGTACCCTAACTAGCTTCTTTAAACCTTGGTTGGATCCTAACTAAGCTAGTTACATTTGAGGAATACCCAAAATACCCTTGTCTGGTTGTTCTTTTCTCTTTTTTCGATATCAGACAAGCAAATGGATTGTAATACTTCACAAAAGCTTTTATCAAATGGCTATTTGAGTTGGTTGATCTTAAGTATAAGAATGATTGAAAGGTCACAGCGTGAAGTACAATTTGGGGTTTAACAAGTGCGGGTATTTAAAATGCCAAAGTCCCAAAGAAAACAAACTCGAGATTCTGGCGCGCTAGCCACACGTTGAGCATGGGCAGTGCGCCAGACGCGAAGTGTTTTCCAAAACTTTGGGACTCTTGGCTTATAAATACCCCCTTTTGGCCTTTTTATTTCTCACCTCTTGAAAACAATCTTTCCTCTCTTTTCTCTTTTCCTATCCTCTAAGTCAAACATCTAAGTGTTCCAAACTTCTTATCTCATCATTCTATTGAAGTGAATACATCTCCACAAGAGAGCCACACAAGTACCTAATCCATACATGTGTTTTGTCGAGGGTCTTATTTGTTATACCCTTTATTTAAAATCTAAGGATTATACTAGTATAATGTAACACCCCCAAAATGGGTCGCAGCGGAATAAGGATCCGGGGCATGTTACTTCAAGATCAACAGCACAAGAT
>BQNB010019845.1:0-57171 GCA_026074375.1 Tanacetum coccineum | reverse complement strand
AACCTGGTTATACCCGGTTGTTTCGACAGCCAACCAAACCCCTCCTTGCTGCCAACAAACAAAACGCACCCTAGTTTGCGACACAACCTAAATGAACACCCCCCCTTGCTGTTGTTAACGAACCACACGCACCCTTCGTTTCTATAAACTAAACCAAACGCATCTTACTCGGTGCAACACTAAAAACAAACACCCCTAATTGCTATAAACCCAACGCACTCTTTGGTTGTTAAGCCAACCCGACGCACCCCTTTTCGGGGCTGACCCGAAACAAAACGCACCCTTGAGTGGTGCAAACACCACACCAATCGCACCCTGGTTGTTTTTAATACAAACCAAACGCAAACCAAACGCAGCCCTCGGCTGTTAAACTCAAAACCAACCCGCACCCTTGATTCTATAACAAAACCAAACGCACCTGTTGTTGGTGGTTATAAAACCACGCGCACCCTTGGGAGGTGGCGGTTGTGGTGGTGGTTTCGGTGGAGATGGAGTGACGGAGTGATGATGATGATGATACGATGATGATGGTGGCGTGGCTGTTGGTGGTGACGTGGGGGTGGTGGTGGCGCGTGAAGGGAAGTGATGTAGTGGGTTGAGTAGATCCGGAGGTGGGGAGTATTTTTGAAGTTGATCGGAAAATCCCGCCGGAAAAGTTTTCCGGCGGCGGTGGAGTGGTGGTGGTCGGAATCCGGCGGCGGCGCCGGTGGTGGGGCGGTGGCCGGATAAAAGGGGAGGGAGAGAGGTGGAAGAGAGTGTGTGTGTATATGTAGGAGATGAAATGAAAAGATATATATTTATTTTATATATATATTAAAAGTTTATATCAAAAGTGACAAGGTAATATAGTCCAGGGTTCGTTTTGTAACTTTTTAGTAAAGTTTTTATATCTATCGGTTCGGGACTCATTTGAATGACTTAACGGACGATTCAAATCTCGAAACTTTCGCCATTGTTTTCCGAATCATTTTTCTGATAAAAATGAGTATTCGCTTGATAATATTTCATAAATATTTTATAATATTTAATAAAATATCTGTTATTCATTTTGTGAACCGGTTTCGTCTCGTCCGAAAATAAAATGGCTTTAAGCTCGAGTATTCGCGTTATCAACAAACGCTTTTAATTAAATTGTTAAGTATTTTATTAAATATTTTTATTTAATAAAACGTGATAATTAAATATAATTTAATTATTTTTGTGTTTCTAAATCTTACGAGGGCATTTCAGTCACCTTCTGACTGTTTCTGGCTCTCGGTCAAAACTAAAAAGTTGTCAGGAATGTCGTTTTATATCAAATTGTTTTAGAGTCCGAATAATGAAAACGTGATCTAGTGGGTTGTTTTGATAAGTCAGCTTAAAAATAAATTTTATAAACGACAAACATTTAATAATAAATGTAATTTATTATTTAAATGTGTTCCGAAAATTGACAGTTGTTACAACTACGACTTAAGATGTTCATGATAACGACACCAATGTGCTACAAAAAAAACCTGTGGTAGTTGAACCCGAAAAGCCAGTCGGATCAAACGAAGTACTCACTAATGATCAACCTCAGACGACTAGTGAACCTGTTGTTCAGCCATCAAATGAAACATAAACACCACCAGCTCCTTTCCCCAAAAGATTGAGAAAAGAAAAAGAAGAGGTCAACATAAAAAGTTTTTGGAAAACCTGAAGCAACTCCACACCAATTTACCTTTCATCGAAGCATTATCTCAAATGCCGAAGTATGCCAAATTTCTAAAAGGTTTGCTAACTAAAAGGGCCAGACTGGAAGAAGCTTGCAAAATCATTATGAACAAAAGATGCTCTGCAGTATTTTTAAATAAGCTTTCATCAAAGGATAAAGACCCAGGGAGTTTTACTATTCCTTGTGACATCAGCCAATTACACATTAATAATGCATTAGCAGATCTAGGAGCTAGCATAAGCTTAATGACATACACGATGTACAAGAAACTTGGTTTGGGAGAACCGAAGGCTAATAGGATGAGTTTGGAACTTGCGGATAGGTCGATCTAATATCCAAGAGGAATAATCGAAAACGTACTCATTAAAGTAGATAAATTCGTCCTTCCCATAGATTTTGTTATCCTAGATATGCCCGAAGACTCAAGAGTTCCTATAATTTTAGAAAGACCATTTTTGGCGATCGCTCGAGCTATGATTGACGTATTCAATAAAAAGATAACACTAAGAGTGGGGGATGATGAAGTAATCTTTGACGTAGACCAATCAATTTAAAGACCAACCACAGAAGATGATGAATGTAATGGGATTGATGATTTGGACGACACATAGTATCTGCTGTTATGTATACAAAGACTTTTTTTTGGCGGAGTATTTGCGCAAGTTTTTGGGCGGGAGTATTTGGCGGAGTATTTGGCGAGTAGTTTTTTGGTCGAGAGTATTTGTCGGGAGTGTTTGGTGGGAGTATCCTCGAATTATCCGTTGAACTTCTAATTACAACCATAAACATTATCGACTCATCCGATGAACCTCTAAGTATTGGGGGGGGGGGGGGGGGGGGGGGGGGGGGGGGGGGGGGGTGGCTATACCCTAACATATTCCGACTCATCCGGTTGGACAATTTATGTACACACGATAGCATATAGACGTCATCCTGGCCCTTTTAAACATCTAATGTACAACGATAACATATCGACTCATCCGTTGAACATCTAATGTACAACGATAACATATCGACTCATTCGTTGGACATCTAATGTACAACGACAACATATCGACTCATCCGTTGAACATCTAATGTACAACGATAACATATCGACTCATCCGTTAAACATCTAATGTACAACGATAACATATCGACTCATCCGTTGGACATCTAATGTACAACGATAACATATCGACTCATCCGTTGAACATCTAATGTACAACGAAAATCATAATCACTCATCCGTGAACCCTCTTATGTACAAACCGTAACATATCGAACTCATGCCGGTTGAACCCTAAGTACACCGTAACATATCGACTCATCCGTTGAACCTCTAATGTACAACCGTAACATATCGACTCATCCGTTAAACCTCTAATGTGCAACCATAACATATCGACTCATCTGTTGAACCTCTAATGTAAACCATATACAAATCGAGACACATCATTGAACCTCTAATGTACAGACCTAACATAATCGACTCATCCGATGAACCTCCAATGTACAACCAAAACATATTGACTCATCAGTTAAACCTCTAATGAACAACCGTAACATATCGAAAACATTAACCTTAACCACCTCTAATATACAACCCTAACATCTCGAGTCATCCAATGAACCTCTAAATGTATAACTAAATCATATCGACTCGTACCGTTGAACCTCTAATGTACAACCCTAACATTTCGACTCATCCTTTTGAACCTCTAACGAATAACCCTAACAGTATCGACTCATCCGTTGATCCTCTAATGTATAACCCTAAACATCTCGACTCATACTTGAACCTTTAATGTATAACCCTAACATATCGACTCATCCGTTGAACCTCTAATGTATAACCCTAACATCTCGACTCATACATTAAACCTCTAATGTATAACCCTAACATCTCGACTCATAAGTTGAACCTCTAATGTATAACCTTAACATCTCGACTCAATTAAATATAAATGCAAGGAGATATTAAGAGAATATAATGAAACGTTGAACCTCTAATGTATAACCCTAACATATCGACTCATCCGTTGAACCTCTAATGTAAAACCCTAACATCTCGAGTCATCCATTGAACCTCTAATGTATAACCATATCATAGATCGTGACTGAGCCAGGAATGAACCTGAGAAACCAAACCGAACGACCGGATCGAGTCGGCCGAATGAAGCTCGATAAACCAAATCATTATATAAACAATAATAAAAAACTTTTAATTATTATTTATAAAATATATAATTATAAAAAACTTATAAGTATTTATAATAAAAATACTTTTTTTAAATGTTTATAACTGAAAATATTTTTTAATACTTTGTATTTTAAATGTTAATAATTGAAAATATTTTTTAATACAAAGTTTTCCCCAGCGACTTATCGCTGGGGGATGACTGCTATATTAACCCAGCAAGATTTTCATTATCGCCCCTTTAACGCTAAACGACAAAACTAACATGTTTCCCCAGCGACATGTCGCTAGGGATTGTCGCCGGGGATTCTTGCTATCACAAAAACAAATCTGGGTTTCATCATTATAACAAAAAACGTAAAGTTACCCACCACCACCACTTGGCATTTTGCAGGCACCACCCATCAATTAAAACCACATAACCCACCAACTATACACCACTACCACAAAGCACAACCACTCACCACATCGCCACCACCCACCACAATAAATAAGCGACCCCCACAGCCGGTTCCAACATCGACCCACCACACATCCCGTGCACACGAGCACCATAATTCTAAAACCTACTAAACTTTTAATTCTTTTTCTTATACCCTCTCAATGGTTTAATTCTTATCTCCATCAGTGTAAAGATTTGATTAATTTTTGTTGAGTTGGCAGCCGACCGAGACCACAGTCGGGTCCACAGCCGGGTCCACAGACGAGACCACAACCGGGTCCACAGCCGAGACCACAGCCGGGTCCACAGCCTAGTCAACAGCCAAGGTTTATATTTTTTTATTTTGTATTCGTGCCCGACGGCAACATGTCGTCGGGGAATATAAAAAATTATTAATTTGTGTTAAACGCAAATCCAAACACTCCTTATGCTGCCAAAATGGATAAGCGTTTTGGTAATTGTTTTATTGAACCGATTAAATGGATATCCGTTTGATATATAATGGATATGCGTTTGGTATTTGTTTTTGTATTTGATATAAATGGATATGCATTTGGTATGCGTTTAGGAATGTTTTAGGATTTTAGTGATTAATTTTGGAAAATCCCCTTCTGAATTTAATCAACCTATAGAGAACCCGTCCGAAATTAATTTATTAAAAATTAATTTTGGAAAGTCCCCAGTTTGGGACTGCTTTTTGAATGTTTTGTCTCATTTAGGATATGAATGCGTATAATTGGTTTACTATTTGAGATGATTTCGATAGTGTTTCTCCTTTACTCCTACGAATATGTCTTTAAACACATATTTGGGGAGTTGAGGGGAAATGCTGCCGAAATTTTCTCAAATAGTAAATCGGTTATACGCATTCATATATGAGACGAATCATTCAAAGAGTGGGTTAGGATTGCCTTCCATAGTTGCACTAGGTGAACAAAACATCTCGTATTCCTCGTTTGAATGTGTTTAATTAAGTTGCATATAACGAACAAACAGTATCGTTAAAACGCAGTTATGGTATTCGATGATAAGAGTTGGACACTTTTACAGTGTCATGAACCATTATTTTATATCGGTCTTCAAAAATTCGTCGATCATTGCAAGCCGTTAGTGAATAGTGCTGGGAAAGTAAAATGTCCATGCAAGTCTTGTCGAAATATATTATGGGTACACATCAAACACCTTTCAAACCACATTATGAGACAAGGGTGGACCCACGTTATAAAATATGGTGGAGACACGGTTGAAACTGCTCCACCTAACGCCACCAGTCCAGTAATAGATAACACAAGACAACCTTAGATGAGTGACATAGCAGCGTTACTTAATGATCTTAAGCTATATTCCTCCGAATAATGAGCAATGAACCAACTCAAGGAGATATTGGTGAGACAAGTTACGAACGACTCAAGCTAAATGTAACGAGTTTAAAGATTTAATGCCAAGTCTAACGAGGAAGCTATAACCCGGTTGTGACTATGTACCTCGATGGAATTTATGGCAAAGTTTCCCTATTTTTTAAGGCAAAAGTATATTGACCTGATTCCTAATAGATTCAATTGTAATGTTAGAGTTTTTCCAAAATGTATTATCCCATCATAAAGGATATCAATGCTCTCCCACCGTCATACTATGAATAAAGACGACATTTAAAATGATCGAGTTAAGGGTGGAGTCGATACAATGCTTGTAAACACGATGCTGCTTATTACGGAGCCAATAACAAAGAATTTAGATTTCCGGTCATCATCTTAAAGGCAAGTATTTCAAAAAGAAAACTTGACCTCTCAACGGAAATTTATTCTCGGGCATGGTCTAATTTATGACCATGCAAAGGCTTGTGATTACTTTGCATCACTACCTGTGCTTCCTATATATCCGTAAGTGTACGTGTCAGTGCGCTTATGAGGTAAAATAAGAGAAATCTTATTTTGGTGTTTGTTGTTTTCTTAAATTCATCATTGCTTCATCAGAAAATGTTTTTCTAAGACATTTGACTTTTCAAACAACGACTACAGCTCTTTAAATAGAAAACGGGTCAATGTTTGAGGGGAACAAATGCCAAAAATCTTCTTCAAAAGGTCATTTCATAAAAGGGATAAAGGTTTTAAACAATAACTGAACATCATTCTTTGATAAGTTAATTAAATTCAGCTTATCTGTGCCTTTCATGTTATTTGTTTATGCCTTCCATGAGAATATGTGTCTAATTAAGTTGTTAGGTATAGTAGTTATAACTATAGGGACTCAATGTGCCAAAGTGCTAACTTGTTTATGCCTAATCAATCTTATATCTAAAATGTGAATACGTCTTAAAGTTTAGGGGGTGAAAGTGTCAAAAACCAAACTAGTTTTATAACACTCCCACCCACCGTCACTTTACACACACAAAATACACACTTATTTATCTCATACACACCCGAACTATCGCCAACCTTTGATCTCGAAATCCAGACAAAATCTTGCTTAAGGTATAACATAAACGTTGTTCCCAACACCCTAATGACCTTAAATCTCAAAGGAATTTTGATTTGTCAAGGTCTTGATTTCGAAAACCCTAATATTTAATATTAGGGTTCTTCAAATTAAAACTCTACAAAATCCAAAATTTATAGAGGGGTTTAGTTCGTCTTGGGGTGTTAACAACTCGCTTATAGCAGCTTTTTATATGGATAACATATGTGAATTATTGGAGTGATTTTTATATGTCGACTTGTGTGTTCTTGATTTTTTTTAGTTGAAAAACTTTGTGGGTTTGTTGAGGATAAAAGTTAAAAGTCATAGAATGTGTGTATGTCCTATGTAATGTGGTTGATTCTTGGTTTTTCATAGTAAGTCATGAAAATTATGCTCGTTTGTATGTTTGTGATGAATCTGTGTATGAAAGTTGCTAAATTTGCTTGCGTAAATGCTATGTGGCTAAATGATTGAATATTGCAGTGGAATAACACTTGTAAACTTGATTTGAAATTCAATACTGTTTGAACCATATGAATTCGCAAGGCCTGTTCTACACGAATTTGCAAAACTTTGTGGTATACGAATTCGCAGATGAATTAGCATCACACGAATTCGCAATGTCCTTTAGGCCACGAATTGGCAATGATCCTTTAGATTACGAATTCGCAGTATCCTTGAGACCACGAATTGGCAATGACCCTATAGATAGCGAATTTGCAGTATCCTTTAGACCCCGAATTGGAAGAGGCTCTTCAGACCACGAATTCGAAAAGTCCCTTAAGTGTCTGAATTGGTAATTTTATGTCGAACCCGAATTCGCAGTTAGCTTGGCAGAAAGTAGTAATACACGAATTTGCAGAAGCCCTTTGTATCCGAATTCGCAAATTGATGTACGACACGAATTTGTAGACCACTTTTGACCACGAATTTGTAATTCTCCTTTGGATCACGAATATGCAGTAGGCTATATTATCCGAATTTGCAATAACTCTTAAATTCCAAATTCGCAGTTTTAACTTTAAAATAAGACTCAATCATACTTAATGGATTCAAAGTGCTTAAATTTCATACACGCATAGATTATAATCACAAAGGTGACTTAAAACTTGTATTAGGTGGCAAATTTAAAATTGGTTATCTTTAAAATCTAATCAAGTTAAAATTGGATTACTTCAACTTAAACCAATTTAAGTTCACTCTTTACAAGGTTATCTTTCTAAACGTGTTACATGAAATACATGACAATACAGGGTCTCTTGATATAGTGTTTGTATAAACTTGTTTGTATATAAACTGTGTCGACTCTTTCTTAGCAGAATCATGAGTATGACTAAAGAACAACAACAAGCTTTGGACGATGCTCTTGTTCCAAAGGAACAACGACTTACGATTGGGAGTTGCAACTACAGACTAAGCACTACATTCAAGCCAAAGGAACTTACCTTTCAAGTCGCTCTGGATGTTCTCTCACTCCTTTTTATCCAGCCTTCTTGATCACTACAAGTGTCCCTGACATCTACATGTATGAATTCTGGGCTACATTCTCCTATCACAAGCATCACATAAGGTTCAAGATGAACAAGAAGAGTTATTCCTTTGATATGGAAACTTTCAGAAGCATGCTTCAGATGTGTCCAATACTTCCTGGACAATAGTTTATAGATCCTCTATTTGAAGAGCATATACTTACTTTCATGAGAGAACTGGGCTACCCTGGCAACATCAAGCTACTTTCTGATGTCAAAGTTGATACCTTACCTCAGCCTTGGAGAACATTTAGAACCATCATCAACAAGTGTCTAAGTGGTAGAGTAACAGGAATTGATACACTTCGTCTTTCCAAGGCTCAGATACTTTGGGGGTTGTATCACTAAGAGTCGGTTGACTATGTCTACCTTCTATGGGAAGACCTTGTTTTTCAAATTGAAAATAAGGAGACAAGAAAGAACAAGTATATGTTTTACCCGAGATTCACCAAAGTTATCATCAATCACTTCATGTCACAAGATAAATCCATCTCAAGGAGAAACAAGGTAGACTGACATATGGCTAATGATGATCCTATCTTAACAACTATGAGATTCATCCCTCAACATGAAGTTGTTCAAAGATACGGTGCCATTCTTCCTGACTATCTAACCAATCCAACAATGAAAGCATCAGAAGCATACAAGACTTATCATGATCTCCCTATTGGAAAGGTGCAACCCAAACCTAAATACGTTCATCGATCTTCTAGGGCAAAGACTGAACAAGCACCCAAGCCTTCTACCGGTAAAAGAGTCAAAACAACAGCTAAGGTAGCAAAGTCTGGAAAGAAAAAGCAACCAGCTCCTGGATTGGAAACTCTCTCAGATATAGCATTAACTGAAGTTGGTAACCAAACGAAGCTTAATTCAAACCCACAGCTCACATGCCAGCGGTTTAGGTGCACATGAAGGAACTGGTGTTATACTAGGGGTTCCCGATGTACCTACATATTTTTCTAATGATGAAGAAATGTTAGCCTCAATTTATTGAGTCGAACAAGGAAGTTCGGTCACTCTACGATGGAGCTTCGGTCTTTAATTAGTTAATGTTGTAATAGGATAATATCGGGAATCGGGCTCGATAGATAATCTAATATTGTATATGTTTTGGGTTTAATCCCAAGCAAAACCCGAGCCCGGGTCCTAGTTAAATATCCCGCGCGTCATTTAACGCGACGGGGTATATAAGCTTTTTCTTCTTTAGAAAAAGTAAGTTGTTCAGTTGTTCAAAATATCTCATAAATATCTTTTCTCTTTTCTCTCATTTCTCTCTCCTCTTTTCTCTCTCTAAACAACTCACCTCCTCATTTCTAGTTCCGATTTCGTGATCGATTGTATGTTATGAAGTGTTAACGGGATCCTACAATTGGCATCAGAGCTACGTGTGGATTCGTGGTTGATTCGTGTAGTTCAACAAGATCAAATTCGTGGTCAAAAAAGAAGTCAATAGAAAAAAATCAAAACCGAATTTTTGTGCTTAGATGTGTGAATGTTTATGTTATAAAGCAAGATCTAGGCATAAGGTAGCTAATTGTGCAAGAGAAATCAAGTTAAAAGGTCAAAAAGGGTGATTATAAGGCGATTTTTTGTGAAAAAAATCATATTTTTCTAGGTTGCGTTTTGACAAACTGGAAAAGTTCTTGTTGCGTGATTGAGCAGTTTTACGTACCTATAAAATATATAACTATAATACCACTTAGGTAAATTTCAACTATTCACCTTTAACCAAGGTAAAAAGTCAAAACTTACAAAGATAATATATAATATATATAATATACGTATGTTAAACCGGGTAAGTATGATCACCCGGGTCGTTATCCCCAATGACTAGTGAAATTGAAACCACGTTCAAGTTCGGATCCTGATTTGAATAGAGCAAAGATATTTGATTTGGAAAGATATTAAAAATAAAATCAAAAATGAACAATTAAACAAATATGGAAACACAATTATTAAACAAATAGACTAAAATTTAACTATAAAAATGTAAACTAAAATTTCACTAAACAAAGAAAAAGTGCCGAAAATTATTAAAAGTAAAAGCCTTATTTTTTTATTTTTTTTATAAAAGTTTAATTATACTAATTAAAATTAACCCTAATTATAAATCAAAATTAATTAAACTAATTAAAATAAAACCTAAGGACTAATGGTGCAAAAAGAAGAAGGATTAACGAAGAAAACACTTAACGGGCAAGGATTAACTGAGAAACAACTAAAACAGAAAAGTTACAAGAATGGTCCCTAAGGATCTACCCCGATAACAAACTAAGTCCAATAAGCATTCGAAATTTTAAAGAGCTTAAAATGAAAAACTCAAAGAAGCAAAGTTGTAAAGGAAGCTAGTGGGAATAAAATTAATAAAGGCTACTTGGGCTGAAACACACAAATAAGCTTAATAAGAGCTTATTTTTAAACTGCCCTCAGAAAGGAGGACTTAACCTTTGGTTTTAGAAAATAAGCTATAAAAAACTCAAAACTAGATCAAAATGAAAAAGGAAAGAAGTTCTGATGAGCTTATGATATGCTTACTCTATAAATGCAAAGAAATTTAACCTAGAAGTGCTCTTAAACTACTGAAATTAAGCATGAAACAAGCAAACTCAGGAAATAAGCAAGATAACACAAAATCCAAATAAGCTAGAAAACTTAATAAGCTAAACTAGACTCTAAAATTTTAAGGACTTATCAAACTACTTATTATCCATCTAAATAAGCTATAAAACCTAGACTTAAAAGCTTGAATTAACAAATTAAAATCCTAAAGTTTCTAAGTACTGTTTTTGGAATTTTCAGGTTTTTTATGACTTTTGACAGCAAAATAAGCTAAGACAATAAGCTAGAAAACAAAATTAAAGACTTAAACTATATTAAGCTATATTAAGACTTAAATCCTACTGAATTTGGCAAGCTAAATCCTAAATCTACCTATCTAAATTAAGCTAAGAACACAGCAGTACTAACTGAGGTTAGTACTGCTAGTGTAAAAGTTCAGCAGTACTTTCAAGTGAAAGTACTGCTGATGCAATTTGACTGTTGATAACAGAATAAGCAATGAAATAAGCTAGAAAATGAATGCTTAAACTAAATTCATAATAAGCTGTAACTAAACTTAGTCCTACTTAAATTCCTAACTAAAATTTAAGCTAACAGTACTAACTTATGGTTAGTACTGGTAGGGTAAAGGTTCAGCAGTACTAACTGATGTTAGTACTGCTAGTGCAAATTAAGAGTGCACTAAACCAAACACCCCTTTTAGACTATGACAGATACAAGAAAAGCTTTAAAGATGAAATCTAATGAACAAACTATAAATACCGGATAAAAACTAGCTTAAAACAAACTTAGCAATCATGATTAAACAACTGAATAAGTAGAATTCTAAAATCTTAACTAATTAAACTAATATTTTTAGATTTTAAGAGTTTTTATGACAGAAATTAATAACTAATTATCTATAACTATTTAAGCAAAAACAGATAAAGACATATAACTAATAAGCACAATGAAAGAGTAATAAACACAAATAAGCAATTATAATAAGCAATTAAGCAAGAGTAAGCAGATTATCTAATGTTAAGCTAAAAATTGAGTGAAAATGAAATCTAAAAGAGAACTTACAATGCGCTTCAGCAAGAACAGAAGCTAGTGCTTATAGAGCTAATCAACAAGCTCTTCTAGCTTATAAATAAGCTAGAAGTAAAATCCTTGGGATTCCTTCCATGATTGAATCCCCTTCCATAAGTCCATAATCCATAAGCTAAGGTAATTAAGCTGTTTTTAAGGTATAAGTATGTTTAATAACTTTTGCTTAGAGACTAATAAGAGCTTAAGATTAGCTTATTACAAGCTTATAACACAGTAGCAACCATTGAGATTTATAAAAACTTATTATCAAATATGATTGATATAAAAGAGAAATACTATTTCATTGATTTAAAAGCAGGTTACAATACTAGGAAAAAGAAAGTTACAATTATCTAAAAACGATTTAAGGAAAAATTACATAAGCTAAAACAATTAAGCTAAAATTACTAGAAAAGAGATGATAGATCTCATGTGTGTGAAGAGAGGCCTCTATTTATAGCACTTGAGGAAGCTTCTAGGTGCTAAAATTAGTTAGACGCTCCTCTTAATTGTGATTTGCCCTTTGATTTTTTGACCCTTGGTTAAATGTAGGGGACGATGAATAGTAAAAACTCTTCCCGCCCCTTTTATAACTGAAAAACGGGTAATAAGTTTTAAACTTTGGGTATATGACACTTTCAGTCCTTGTCTTTGGTTTTATACCATTTTAAGTGTAAAAACCTTTTTAAGAAATGGCAAAAACAGCCCTTGTGGTTTTATAAAAGAGAATTGGACTAGTGTTTTGGGCTTAAGGATCCGGGTATGGCCCATTAAGAGGAGAGGGACTATTCTTGGACTTTGTGAAACTTGAAAGCTTAAGTGGAATATTTTGGGTCTTGTTGACTTTTGTTGACCATGATTTGATTGAGGCTTGACTTTTCTGGCTTTGGCTTTGTACTCTTCTGATTCTCGTATCCGTGCTTGCTCGTTTTTGACTGTTTTCTTGTGATTTTTGACTTATCCGTACCTGCATACACAAAACACAAATACAAGCATATTTTTGCCATTTTTGGTCTGTTTTGGGTTTATTTGGGTTATTTTAGGTACAAACGGATATGTGTATTCTACACTTATCAAAATTCCCCAAACTAAACGATTGTGTGTCCTCACGCAATATCACATGCCTTATAACCAAATACCTTGAAAATTCCCCAAACTAAACCTTTGAAAAGAGGTAAAGTTGTTGAGAGAGATAAGAGATCACAAGTTATAAAACACCCGATTTCCCATTTTCTAAGATTTTTCTCTTTTTATGATTTTTCTTGATAATTAACTACCTAACTACAACTTATTTGTGTTGACATAATGTATTGTTTTCATTACCTCATTGGTAACTTTTAGGATCATAGAACAAAAAGCACAATTAAGTGTCTAAAAGATAACTTCATCATCCCCGATTTTTCACTTTTCCCATGCTAAGCTTAAAAACAAGATCATTGTTAATTACAAGTCATGACACTAACACTACTCATAAATACTAATTGTGTACTTACTTTTCCTCCCATAAATCCTACTTTTGTATCTCAAGATTTTACTTTAAGTCATATACCCGAAGGCTCTTTAAGACTTTTGTTTCGGTACTTATTAATTCTAAGAATAAAGTGTAATGGTTAAGAACGCAATAATTAACTCCTAGCTCTTTTCAAAAGATCAAATGTTATCAAGAACAAAGTCCACATCGAGGCGACCAAAATTTGGCTTTTATTGGGCTACTTAAGCAAGGCACCATTCATGTCATATACCCTAGGGCTCTTTAAGACATAAATGGACCAATCTTATTTGCACCATATACCCTTAGGCTCTTTAAGGCACAAAATAAGACAAAAAAATTAAGCAACATTATTATACCTCAGTCCTTTAGAAGGCTACAACATCGGCCACGCCTCCGACAAGATGTAGCAAACATATTTCAACTTCGGTAACTTCCTCGACCATTTAGAAGGCTGTAACATCGGTTGTGAGCCGACAAGATGCAGCAAACTTTTATCAGTCTTGGATTTATTATTGAATTCTACTTATCCCATATACCCTTAGGCTCTTTATGGAATAAGCAAAATATTTGCTAATGTGATACATATAGTATGCCAAATTAAGTATTCCTGATGTGTACTCTTCCTACTCACAAAGAAACTAAAGAAAACTTCTATTAGCTAATTATTAACCAAAAAACCATACAACTTTATTTTTTAAACAATTATATATAAAAGTGAAACAAGCTAATGGGCAAAAAAGCCACAATTAACACTTATGAGCTTGAAAGAAAGCCAACAATTCTACGTTTAATGTCATGACTTATAAATAACATTATCATTTCTTGTTCTTCACAAAAGAAATCTGCAAATACTTAGCCATATAAAATCCAACTCGGCATATTTAAAATCTACTTGAGATTAGCACAAGTCTTCTTTTACTAATGATTCAAGTCTAGCATGTTTAAAGTCTTCATGAGACTAGCACAAACTATCATCATTAATTGTTAAGGGAGAAAGCTATAACTCAATACGTACGATCGGGTCAAAAATTACTTCCTATTCTTACCAGCGGAAAACTTACATTTTTGTCTTAACACAAATTTTTTATTTATTTATATAAAAAGAAATGTATCATGGAATAAAGGGTCTAAAGAAATCAGCCCTCGCACACAACTTAAGGCAAAACCGGTCAATACATAAGCTGTCAAATCACAAGTTGATTGCTGACATTGAAAAAACGACATCATGGACCCGTTATGCAATATGCACAATCCCTTCCCATGCCATTCAGGTTTCTCTCAACAAAAACTTTTCTCATTTGTCACGGAGATACACACGTTATCTATTGACATCTCATTCCGAGATCAGTTGATATTGAATATTGGCAATATCACCAGCCTCCGAGAACTAAAACCGAAAAAAATGCACTAATTCGGTCTAGACCCCCCAAAAAAGAAAATCATAAAAATCCTCGTTAGGACACATTCCATATCAAACACTTGTTGAACATCATCAAGTTCACAAGGCAGTTATCAAGATCCTACGCAATATCATTGTGATATTTGCCAAACATCCGAGTGATTACTAATGTATACACAATGAGATGGAAATCCTGCTTGAGCCAAGCCATCAAACAAGCTCATTGGTAGGTGACTTTCGAGATATCTATAATAATCAACTTGTGACTACTGGAATCGATTTTGGAAAATTAAATGAATTGACGGTTGATAATTTTGATAAAAACATGACACTCTCGATGTGTTACAAAAACTCTTTAATGAGTGACACGTCGATTGATTTTCAAATCAATTTTCTCGTTTATCACTAACGTAAAACCTGCAGGTCAAACGTGGTGACTGGCAACCTCAATCACCATTCCAATGCTCCTATCTACAAAGACATACTTACTAGAAAGCTCAAGATTGAAAGGAGACAAAGACTTACCTCTAACTCTTATTTAAAGCTTTCAAGATAATGCAAAAGTATGAGCATGTTTGGTCAAAACAAAAGATTACAAAGAATGGCATAGACGATAGAAGACCAATGACAAAAGCTCAAAGGTCAGATCGCAAAGCTGAAAGGAACAAGCCTACAACAAATAACAAAACAAAGACCAAGAACACTCGAGCTTAAACGACAAAAGCAATCTCACTGATCTCATGAAGGAGTGTCATCAATGAACTCACTTCGGGAAGATTTTAGCACTCATTTATATAGAGTCAATAAAGGAAGCTCGTCCCTGTGTTCCAAGACCACACTTCGGGGTAGATTGTTAGCCCTCAATATTATTGAGTCAAACAAGGAAGTTCGGTCCCACATTCTAACGATGGAGCTTCGTTTTTAATTAGTTAATGTTGTAATAGGGATAATATAGGTAATCGGGCTCGATAGTTAATCTAATATTGTATATGTTTCGGGTTTAATCCCAAGCAAAACCCGAGCCCGGGTCCTAGTTAAATATCTCGCGCGTCACATTTAACGCGACGGGGTATATAAGCTTTTTCTTCTTTAGAAAAAGTAAGTTGTTCAGTTGTTCAAAATATCTCATAAATATCTTTTCTCGTTTCTCTCATTTCTCTCTCCTCCTTTCTCTCTATAAACAACTCACCTCCTCATTTCTAGTTCCGATTTCGTGATCGATTGTATGTTATGAAGTGTTAACGGGATCCTACAAGAAATATCTTGGAAGTCAAGTGATGAAGACGCTGATGATGATAACGAAAAAGGTGATGATGATCGAAGTGATGATGATGAAACCAAGGGTCAAGATGATCAAGACGATGATGATGATGAACAGACCGAATCTGACAATGACGGTGAAGACTTTGTTCACCCCAAACTTACAACTCATGATGATGAAGCTAGGCAAGATGATGAAGTAAATAAAGAAGATAGTTTTGATCCAAGGGTTCAAACACCTTCTCGTGTTGAATCAACAAGTGATGAAGACAATGATGATGAAATACAAGGTGTAAATGTTCAAGGAACAGAAATGGATGAGGAAGCAACAAATGAAGAGGAGGCAGGCAATGAGCTATACAGGGATGTAAATGACAATTTAGCAGGTCAAGACGCTGAAATGACAGATGCTCCTTAGACTAATGTTCAGACTACTCAAGTGATAGAAGACTCTCATTTGATCATTAGTCCAGTCATTCCTGCAAGTCCACAACAGAGCTCGTATATGTCATCTGGTTTTGTCTCAAACATGCTCAACCCCAATCCAGACTCAGGTATTGACTCATTATTTAATATTCACACTGAGGTAACTTCACTGGTAGATGTTCCAGTTACTACCATTGTTGAGCCGTCCTTTTTGGCTACAACAATTCTTCCTCCACCACCCAATCCTCTTATCACACAAGTGCAACAAACACCAGCTTTAACACCAACAAATGTTCTAAGCTCCTCACTCCAAGATTTTCCCAACTTTGGCTCTCTGTTTGGATTTGACCATAGACCTAAAGCATTAGAAGATAACTTCTTAAAATTTACGCAAATGAATCCATTTGCTATAATTGTGTCTTCTATTCCTAGTATCGTTGATCAGTACCTCGACAATCGAATGAATGATGTGGTAAAGACGGCAGTTCAACTACAGTCTGAAAGACTCAGAGAAGAAGGTCAAGCCGAAAACCAAGAATTCCTCAATTTGATTGATGCCGGTATGAATAAAATAATTAAGGATCAAGTCAAACAAAAAGTCAAAGATCAAGTCTCCAAGATCCTGCCGCGAATTAAGAAGTTAGTCAACGACCAACTGGAGTCTGAAGTTCTCATTCGTTCATCAAAAGAAGCAAACACATCCCATGTTGTAGCAGCTAATCTTTCTTAACTGGAGCTGAAAAAGATTCTCATTGACAAAATGGAAGCTAACAAATCAATTGACGGGTCAAACATCCAAAAGAATCTCTACAAAGCACTGGTTGACGTGTATGAAGCTGATAAAACATCCTGGATAATTATGGAGACACTGTCACTTTCAAACGACGTCGAGATGATGCAGATGATGACGAAGAACCCCCCGCTGGATTAGACCGGGGGTCCAAAAGAAGAAGATTCGGAAAAGAACCTGAGTCCACTAGTGCTCCAAAAGAAAAGACATATAAATCAACTGGCTCGTCAAAAGAAGGGACCAAATCAAACACAATGTCAACTAACAAGTCTGCTCACGTAGAGGAACCAGTTTACACTGTTGATGATTTGGAACAACCCGCACATCAGGAGTTCAATACAGGGTTCACTGAAAATCAACCAGCTGAAGAAACAACTCAGTTCCCTGATTGGTTTTAGAGACCAACAAGACTTCCTTCTCCTGATCGTGATTGGAACAAGACCTTGCATGTTGATCATAGACCAGTTCAACCTTGGCTAACCACTATGGCCCGAAATAAAGATCCGCGTGAATCTTTCAATGAGATGATGGATACGCCTCTTGACTTCTCTGCTTTTGTGATGAACCGGCTCAAAGTTGATACGTTAACTCCTGAATTGTTAGCCGGTCCAACATTTGAGTTGATGAAAGGATCCTTCAAAAGTCTGACTGAACTTGAATATTTTCTTGAAGAGGCCTACAAAGCAACAACGGAGCAATTGGACTGGACCAACCCTAAAAGCCAGCAATATCCTCATGATCTGCGAAAGCCACTACCATTGGTTCCAAATTCTCGAGGACGTTGTATCATACTGTTTCAACACTTCATCAACAACGACCTCGAGTATCTAAGTGGTGGTGTTTCAAGCCGGAAGTATACTACTTCAGTAACGAAGACCAAGGTCGCAGATTACGGAGATATCAAATGGATTGAAGATTTAGTCCCTAACACAATGTGGAGTCAAGTGCTGGTTAGTTACGACAAATACGCACTATGGGGAATCTCACATTGGGGCAAAAAGCAACAACAATTCTATGCATTTGCGGCTACCAGGGAATCTGCTAAAGATGTCTATTCTAAATGCAGGATCATTGCTGTCACAAAGCTTGAAATAGTCGAATGGCAGAACTACAAGCATCTTGATTGGATAACTGTTTGTAAAGATGATGACAAACTATACAAGTTCAAAGAAGGTGATTTCAACAAGCTGCGAATACAAGATATTGAAGACATGTTGCTTCTTTTTGTTCAAGGCAAGTTGACAAATCTCACAATTAAAGAACGCCTGGCCTTTAATGTCTCATTGAGAATGTTCACCAGGAGTGTTGTCATCCAAAGGCGTGTGGAAGATCTTCAGTTAGGTGTCGAAAGTTACCAAAAGAAGCCCAACCTCACAAGGCCTGGTACGTACAAACCCGATCTTAAAAGAAGAGAAGCTTATTCATCATATTCCAATCCTAGAGGATTCATCTATCAGAACAAAGACAAGAAGAACAGATTGATGCGCATTGATGAACTACACAAGTTTAGCGATGGTACACTCAATGATGTTCTGACTGCTCTTAATGATCGTCTAAAGGGGATTCGGATGCAGTATCTGCCACAGAGTATTTGGCGACAACGTAACAGAGATAATGCGGGAGCTATGGTCCAGGCAATTGATAAACAGCTAAAGACAAAAAGGATCATGCGGAGCCTGGAGAAGTTTATTGGTGGAAGACCGTACGAGGGTGACTTTCGGCTAATGCAAAGAACCATATGATTTATCATATGATGTCCTCATCATAAAAGGTCATTCCTCTTGAATAATTTAAACTTGTGAATTTGTTTATAAGTAGTGTAGACTTTTGGTGACAATAAGGAGTGCTCGAGTACAAAATTTTCCAGAATTTCTCAGTAAATTCAAAAAATTTCAAACTATTGTACTCAGCACTATCTTATATACCCTCATAAATTGAGGGGGAGCATTAAAATGTTCCTTATAGATAATATATAACATTTTGTCCGTGAACGGTTAATCAATTGATATCCAAAATATCAAGGGACTAACATTTTGGATAAGGGGAGAAAATGTGGTTAACCTGGATCTAACTTGTATTGTAAGATGTGATCGAATAAAATGGACTCAATGCACTCCACTCTTAGCATGTACTACGATCACGATGCACATGTTAAGGGGGAGCTTTTAGTGATGATTAAAAACGTTCAAAGTGTAAACCTTTTGATATTTATATCAAACACTTTGAATGCATTTTTCAATTATTTTGGTTTGTGATTGTGATGGAATACCCAAAAAGACCGACCATGTACTTAATTTTATGGAGTTATAAGGTGGTTAGGTATAGGTATTCAAATCCCATGATCCAGCCAGAACCAGAGGGATCTACCCAGGGATATCCACTAGTTAGTGTAGAAGTCCTTAGGTTTGATTAAAAAGGAGAAAAGATGAGAATCGGGAATAATGCCGACTGAGATGGAGCTAACACTGGAACAAACCCAACAAGGTGTTAGTTATGAAGTCTCGGTAAGCATTAAAGGGGTTGAAGAATGAAAAAGAAATGTAAAGATAAAGGGTGAAAAGAAAGAAGCCCTCCATACACTAAGGCAGAAACCGGGTCAATACAGAAACTGTCAGAAACACCAAGATGTTGTCCGGCATTGAAGACAGTCATGGACCTAGTGACGCTATGCACAACCCTCCCTAGCCACTCAAGGTCTCTCAAAAGACTCTTGTTTCATTTCTCACGGAGATTACACGCATTTCTATCGAATTTCTCACTCCGAGTTAGTTTGCTTCAGCCTCCGATCACTAAAACAAAAGTGCACTATTAAGCCTAGAGCCAAAAGAGATCATCTATAAATCTCATTAGGACACTTGTCAAATTCTCCTTGCTAAATCACACAATGTGAATAACAAGATATATATTAAGAGTCCTACGCATTATCCTTGTGATTTTGCCAGAACATCCGAGTGATTTCATTCACAATGAAGATGGAAATCCTACTTGAGCCAACATCAAACAAGCTTATGGTAGGTGACTTGTGCAATTCCATAAGAATTAAACTTGTGACAACTAGAAAGAAACGATGGTGTGATTCTATAAAAATCAAACTTGTTCCAGGAAATGGATCAACGGTTGCTAATGAATTTTTGAAATGATTAACACTCTCGGTGTGTCACAAAAACACTTTTGCAAGTGATACACCGATTGATTTTCAAATCAACTTTCGATTTTTAATCGATGAGACTTCGTCTTTCTGGTTTACTCATACCGTGTTGTCTACTTTGAGACTCTCCAGTAATGAGAACGACTAGTGCAGCTGCGAAACCCTGTCAAGGAGATTCTTCAGAATTATACCTGATCACAGGCAGCATTTATACTGATCAACGGGGAACCGTGGTTATTGCAACCGTATTTGACGAAGTGACAAAGACACTTTCGTCCATATCTGTTGATTATCACTAACCTAAACCTGCAGGTACTCTCGACGATTGGCGCAGCTGATTCTCGATGAGTCACGATCTATAGCCGCATGCTCATACCCGACCGACAAACATTAAGACATCATGAAAGCTCAAGTACATGTTTCAAGACTTCCGCTACTCTAATACCGAACGTCTTTCTCGAAGTGACGAAGTATTAAAGTTAAAGAATTTCAAGAAAGATACAATATTAAGGCTTTTCAAGATAACGTATCAAGAAAGGTATGAACATGTCGGTCCAGAAGTCACAAGATTCACTAGATGGCAAAGTCACAAGCTAGCGAAACGAGATTATGCTTGGTTGATGATCTCAAAGTGTTCAAGATCACAGTTTTCACAAACAAGTCAAGATAAAGGAACAAGCTCGATCCCAAAGTCAATGATCACTACAACATATTCACAATGGTAAATCAAGTAATGAAGTTTATGAGCTGAAGACTAAAGATGAAGCATATTATGCTAGGTTTAAAGTTTTGTAAATTGGAGTGACCTCCCTTAGGGGGAGATTGTTATAAACAAGAAAAGTATCGGTCACTTCTAATATGTATTAGTCTTAGCCCATAGTTAATTATATGTTTAGTAGTGTAACCTAATATGGCCCAAGGCCCATGGAAAGCCTAATAAAGGCCCATGGCCGGCCTCTCTAGGAAGTATAAATACCCTCTCCAAGTGTGGAGAGGGTGTTGGTTGGTTTGTATTCTCATTTTACACTTATGCATTTCTCTTTATTCACTTTCTCTCACTAGAATACACCTTTCCTTATACTTTCTCTCTTCCCAAATATCAAAGATTACATTGATTCTACAATAACATAATATATTATAAGTTTACCATAAGCTTTTTTACTATAAGAGAATCATATTTCAAGAAAGAGGAAAAAAATACAATGTCAAACATTTTATCACACATTTGATTCAACACCGAATCAAAATCAAACCCATGCATATTCAAAAAAGTAAAAAACCATTAATAAAAGAATAAAGATGATATACCTGATAACATGGTTGTGGTTAGTATCAAATTTTAACATGTGGATAACCTGTCGAGCAAACCTACTGAATTTGAAGTGGAGATGGAGAAAAAGACTGAATTTGAAGTGGAGATGGAGAAATCGTTCTAAGGAGAGAGAAAACTGTAGGTTATCAAAGTTTAAGAGTAAATAAATTGATCAACTGAGGTTTAGGAAAAACCGTTCCAGAGAGAGGATAGAAAATTTTCCAGATGTATATATGACGTCAGTTTATGACGTCAAAATAAGGGAAGGTGCAATTCAAAAAGCTGTTCTTTTTATAAAGATATATGTATATATATATAAATGATATATATATATATATATGTTTATTTATATTTACTATATATATATATATATATATATTATAATATATATAGAATATATATATAATGATTGTTAAAAAAAGTTAAATTAGTAATGATTGTGATAATTATTTGAAATGAAAAAGTAGTAGGTTATGATTGGACTAATGGTTGGCGGAATGAAAAAGTAAAAAAACTAATGATTGGATTAATGATTAGTGGTGTGTGATGGTGTGGGGATCCCATGTTGGTGGTGTGAAAACCCACCAAGCCTTATTGATTCTTTTGATTTCTAACAATTAATCATTACATAATAATAAAGTAATCATAACAATTAATGTCTTTTTTTCTTTCACCGCTTCTACAATTAATCATATAAATATATAAATAAAAAGCAAACAAATAATATATTTTTATTGATAAAAAATAATTAGAATTACAAAACTATTACATAATTATATTAACTAATATAATAAGCTTGAGGAACACGATAATGATATTGACAAAATTCTTCTTGTCGGCTAAGATACGGGTATTCCCATCTAGATGCAACATCACTTTATACGACACCCATAGTAGATGAGTTAATAGTAACAGACAACCTTCTTATAGTGTCACCCTAATATAATAGTTACCATTCACGTGGGTGATCACAATGTTTTCACGTGATTGGGATTGAGGTGGACTAGACCAAAGCGGAAAACATATAGTATTGGATCTAACGCTTCTTCCAGCTGCTAAAAGTGTTACTACCTTGTTGTACGCTCATGCAATACCCAAACCTGTGTTTGGAATTACCATCCACTCTTCAGCAGTTTCCACGGTCTTATATATATTATCAAATCCTAAACTTCCAAATACACACTTTGACCGTTAACGGTGAGCTGTTAACTCCCGCACTAGATCTGAACGAACTTGAGGCCACTAACATTCAAAGAGACCGAGACTAAGAGAGACCGACCGAAATCCACAATTTCCATCACCTCTCACATCATAAAAATCTATAATGTGTGGATGGAAATTTATGGAATATAAACAAAAAAATTATCCAATACAACGAACAAGAGCTTCCTTTGAGACGACACCCCGTAGTAAACTGAAGCATAGTATATTGTGTTTATGATAACGAGTAATTTCACTTTTTCCAAAACTTATTTGATTGTGGTGAGCTGTGACTTTACGATCTTATCAATACAACGAACAAATTTATCCAAAGTATAATTTCGACTTGTCATGTAATTCTTCAACTTGACATGTTGGTTCCCAACTCTGTTCGTAGTCCAATTTCCAAAGTTCAAAGATTGGTTAATCGAGGCAGACACATAATGTTTTTTTACACATGTCTAACCAGTTATCATGTACGTATCTTAAAACACTTGAAAGGATAAAAAAACAAGTACTGGATAGGAGGTATGGAGAGAAAAACAAGTATTTGATAATAAACCTAAAGATCATTGCAACAATCAAATTTTTAACCATGAAATATTACCAAAAAAACCTATTATGCCAAAATCATAATATAGATATATTAAACGTTTGCTCATGCATTTCTACCCATTCCATGGTGACATGAAAACTTTACATCCGAACCTGAAGTAGTAACAAACTTAAAATGAACAAATAAATACACTTTAGTTGTCGATCATCCTAAATAGCCGATCAAATCTTCATCCAAGTATCGTCTAAGATAATTCCCATCAAATTTAACCTAAAATAAAATATCATACAAACAAACCCAAGTATAAAATCCTAAAAACAAAATTAATATAAAATGCAAAATAAAGATAAGCATGGGTTGCCTCCCATGAAGCGTTTGTTTTTGTTAGAGTTACGAGCTTGACTCCACTCTTAATTGCTAGGAAATATAGTGTCCTTCCCTACACTTACGGTTAAATGTGGTTGGTAGTAGCAAAATTCACAAGGAGAATAAAAATATGCTATTTTGGAGGGAAATAAAAATAATGTATAACTATACCTGAATTGAGAGTTCAATTTCATTGACAAGTTAGCCGGCTCGAAATGGCAAAATTCCTTAGAAGATGTGATTTGTATAAAATTAAGAAAATGTCTTAAAACAAGTGGCATGTTAATATACTTATCTGTCCTAACTGGTTATGTTTCCTCCTCTTTAGTAATCTTTTGTTCATCACCAAGCTTCAGGTCATTAATTGTGTTGGTGCAACATTGAATGAGATCTCATTTATATTTTAATGATGACAAATAAATGTTCACAACACGTAAAATAACTAACGATAACCGAAATCCAGAAAACCGAATTTGTGAATTTGGCGTGCTGGTTACGTGGCCAACGCACCACTCACAACATCCGTTTTTACGAATTTTGTTTTGTCGGCTTTCCTCTTACCCGACACATGTGAAAACTTCTATGAAGGTATGTACATGATATTTGAGCATTTGGGAACACTCCAAATGAGGTTTAGACTTAGATAGGAGTAAAAACAAATCCTCCTGTTTTTCAACAAAATGCCAACTCAAATATTTTATCAAACGCCTCTAGCTAAGGCCGAAACTTCTTTCTAAACCTAGTATGAGTATACTTTCAACATTCTATCAAACGAACGTATTCATTTGATCTTAATTGAATTTATGTTCTTCCTAATCATGTAACGGGTTTTACTCCCTTATTGGTCAAACCAAGCCAAAGGTGACTTTGCGTAAACGGATCCTTTCCCGTTATGGGATATGCTTTACTTGAGATGCAAAGCACTTAGCTTGTTTGCATCAAGATGATCAGTGATCAAATCCATTGTTAATAATCATGGATTAAAGTCTTAATGACAATTGAGTTTATGGTAATCGAAGGTTGATCCTACTTTGAACCTTCCTACCTTTTTTTTATAATACGATTTACAAACTCCCACATGTATTCCTCACATGTCTCCTACTCAATCCACTATCCACTAAACATTCCCTAATCATTTGTTAAATCCTTCTACCTATCAAATGATTATACACACCTTCCTACACAATCTAAACATTAAATCATTCCTTAATCATCATTTCCCAACTCTTTTCTCTCTTAATGGCAATATGATTAATTAATAATCAATCTTTTGATTATTCTCTTCTTCATCATCAACACTATCTCCAAGCTTAAACCTCTCCCACATAAACCTCCCCAAGCTTATCCCTTTACATGATAACTCACATTTCCTTACACATTATACTTGGTGTACTTGTTGTCCCATACATTCCCTACAAATGCTCCTTTCCATCAAATCACAACATTCTCTACCACACATTCTTTATTACATTCTCTTTTTCACTTTTATACCCAAATAACTCTTTATCTTAAATTCAAGTTACACACACACACATACACAAACCTTTCTTCATACACTTCTCCTATACACATCCTCACAACTTGAATTCAAAACTCACATTCTTCACTAAACTTCCTCTACACACTTTTCTACCTCACTACCGTATCTCAAACATTCAAATTTAAATTAGATCCTTAGGCTCTAAACCATCACATCACATCCAACCCATTGTCAACTCACTATAGTTTAACCTTATCCTTACCCTCAACATATCAAATTTGAATCTTAAACCTTAGGCTCCTTTCAATCACATCAAACCTTTACATCATGACAACTCACCTTTCAAACTATCCCTTCAACATCCACACTTCATCTCCAAGCAAAGGAATATTCCTTTGGTATATTCCTTATGCTTTTGGCATATTTCTTTCTATCATAACTATGCCAACTCATCCACTTAACCATGGTTAGTTTTCAACTAAATCATTTACATGTAAGTAATGCCCAAACACACCATTTGTCCAAAAGTTCTTTTTTATCTCTTTGATATTGGACAAACATTCCTAAATCTTCTTCTAAACTACGTCACAAATGTTTTTTTTATCAAAAGGTTATTTGAGTTGGTTGACCTTAAGTGTAAGAATAATGGAAGGTCAAAGCGTGAAGTACAATTGAGGGTTTAGCAAGAGCGGGTATTTAAATCGCCAAAATTCTAAAAAACCCAGACGGGATTATGGCCCGCTGGCCACACGCTAACGTGTGGGCAGCGCGCCACTCTCGAATTGGTTTTTACCAATTTGGGATTTTGACCTATAAATACACCCTCTTGGCCTTTGTATTCCTCACCTCTTGCCATTCTCTCTTCCTCACTTTTCTCTTCTCTTATCCTCTAAGTTTAACACCTCTTGTGTTCTTAATTTTCTCTTCTATCATCTATTGAAGAACACATTTTCGCAAGAGAGACACACAATTACCTAATCCACACTTGTATGTTATTAGTCGCGGGTCTTCTTTCTCATACCCTCTCTATCAGAATCGAGTCTCTAGGTTAGGTTAGTGCTTGATTCATATCAAACAACTTTATTCAATTTGGTTATAAGGAAAGTCTTGTAACTTTATGATCAAGCTTAGATCAATGGGGATCTAGTTGGGATTTTGGTTAGCTTTCAAGGGGAAGTTCTTAGAGGTCCTGGTTGATCTTAGTGATCCTAGAAGAAAATTCGAATCACGGGTGTTTTTCATCATCTACTTCTATTGATAATTGATGATTAAAAACATCAACTTGAGCGTGAGCTGTGGCTAAGAATGGTCTTCCTAATGTGATAGGAATTTTTGGGTTTTTTAAGCATATCGATAATAACGAATTCAACTGGAAATATGAATTTACCCACCTTAACAAGCACATCTTTTGCAATTCCTACTAGATTTTGAATGGATCCATTTGCCAACTCTAGTTATAAACTAGTTGGTTTTAGATTGGTTATTCCTAATTTCTTAGATAGGGATAACGACATGAGGTTTACACTAGCTTCATAGATTGCCAAAGAGTTTTAATTGAGAAGTTACCTATGATACATGAAATGTAAAACCTTCATGTGTTTCACTCCTTCTCAGGAAGCTTGCTGAGTAGTAGATCTGAACACTAAAAGAAGCTTGAATTGTTTTACCAAGTTTTGTCTTGCGGGTAAAAGCGTCCTTTTGATGTTTCAATTGCTTGGGTGCCTTTCCAAAGCTTTAACGATCGGCTTATTAACATAAAGTTCTTTTATACTTTCAAAACACTTACCTTGGGTTGTTCCTCTTTTCTCTCATCCAACCTACAAGGGTAAGGAATAGGTGGTACGTATGGTTTCACATACGACTTTACTTATGAAGAATCACGTTGAGGTCCTTTCTTGTTGATATTCATAACCTGTACCACCTGCTCAACAAAAGAAATACTATCACAATTATCGTGGTTAGTAACAATAAGGGCACCCGAGCAAGGAATTTGTTTGTCCTCGTTATTTTCTGAACCACGGTCTTTATGTGCACCATATATGAAATCCTAGAGTTCTCATAAGATTTGTCCCTTAAGGTTTTAATCAATCTGTCAAGTCTATTTTTCAATTTCTTAATGGAATCAGCTTGATCATTCACTGTATCTTTATTTTTTAGATCCATTTCTTAAATTAGGTAATCATTTTTAGTCTGTATCATGGCAGTTCCTTCTATTAAATGCCTTAAGGAATCTTTCAAAGAGGTCCTTTTAAACATTTATGGCTTAAAAGGGTTTTTCTACACATTAGCCTGGTCTTCCTACCGTGTATTGAATCAGATTAAATGGGATTGGTCTAATATAGGCTTTTTGGTATCCGGTTTCCTTTATTTGTGCCATGTTAACCTTGTCCACAACTCTAGTAAATGTGTTGCAAAGGTTGTCAGCCTTTGCAGTGAGAGTTTCAAAACTTACCATCAAAATATTTCAGCAAAAATACAAAAAACATGATTAGAACAGAAATAAGGTTAAACAGTATAATATAAATGAAAAGAAACTAAACTAAAATCTGAAAAGTAAAAAATTGTGCCCTCTTTTTAGAGCTTCCACACGTCGTACGACTAATGGTGTCTTACGTCGTATGTAGCACATGATGTATACTATTTAAGACTATACGATGTATGCATGTCCTAGTTTGAGAAAAACCAATTCGAGGGTTCACGCGCCATATGCGATGGACAAGCACACGCCGTATGGACCTACATAATTGAATATCAGCAAAACTAAAAACTCCTTGAAATGTCAAAACACTAAAAACGACTTTAAAAACAAAAACTAATACACAAAACTACTAACTTTGACACTAATAATTCCCACTTGCTCTCCGACAGCGGCACCAAAAACTTAATGTCTGAAAAACTAGCTTTAAATTTATATATATCGTGTCCTTTAGACTTTCACTAACACTTACGGGCAGTGTACCTATTCGTGTAGTATAGAGAGTCGGTAAGATCAGGACGTTCACGAAGAGTGAGGGATCCTAGGTTGTTTAGCATGTAATTTAATTAATTAACTAGCATTTTAAATCCGTCGACTATGTATTTATACTAATAACTAATAAAAGAAATAAAAACAAAACAAACCGTAAATAGTGAAGGTAAGGTCAAGAGATAAAGGAATGCTCACCTTGCCATTCCCTTAATTCTCATCAATGACATAATCCAAACTACAATGTTCATCTAATTATGTCTCAGTGAGTCTTTGGTAGAGGAGTGTTAGTACGTTCGCTACAACTCCTTGCTTTTTCTTAAAAGCCCGGATGCGCCATTCCCTGTCTTGCCATCCTAAGCTAAAATCCCAAACATTAAGTTTCTCAACTGATCTATATAACCTACATTTTTGTGTGGATGCCAAATCACATAGTTTTCTTGATAATAGAGAAAGCGCCCGCTCGGGTCCAATAACCTTATTACCGCTACTAAATCTTAAACCATATTGTCTACCACTTTTAACTAGGTGGTAGCCTTGGTTATCAATCTTCGCCACCATTAAACATACTTTCCAAGGTATATTAATGATTTATACAGGTGCCTTTCACTAGCCCCCATATACTAAACAACTATAATCAATTGGTAGTCATGGTCTACGCAAAGACGTAAGTCTTTTACAGTACATAAATCATACAAGACACGATAAAATAAACTAAAGAACTAATATCATTGAATCAAAATAGGTTCATAACAATGTAAGCACAAAAGGATTTATCCTTCCATAACAAAAGATAATCAATGATTATTCAAAGTAAACAAGATAATTAAAATCATAATGTAAAATTAATAATCAAAGGTTATTCTAGAGGTTGTTTTTCATTGCGTTTTGATTAGGATTATCATATTATTGCGTTTTCAAAACGCATATAATTAAAAATAAGTATTTGGGGAAAAAGAGTTAAAACTTAATTTTCTGCGTTTTCAGAAGCTCAAAAAACAGTTTTGTAAAAGCAACCCCTGCCATGCTTTTTGCAAACGTGATTATGAGTTTAAGAGAAAATTACCAAAACACCAATTATCATCACCCGAAATCATTTACTTCTTGTTGTTGAATGAGAAAAGAAGCGTAGTCCACTGTCCAAAAACTTATTCCATTGCAAAACATTAGTTGAAGAAAGTGAGAGAACCATGAAAAGTGACAGAGAAAAAATATGAAGAAATTAAAGATAAAAAATATGTTGATAGAGTGTGGCTAATACATAAGGATTGTTGGCCTTAAAATATGTCGACTTATACGGAATTACATTAGTTTAATATAGTCGTGTCGAATAAGGACACATAAGACTATATATACCTCCTTCATACTTCCATGGAGGGGTGATGATTCATTTTGTAACATCTCATAAGGTGTGTTTGTGTGTGTGTGTGTGTGTGTGTGTTTCTCTTCTCCTATCACACACATATCTTCCCTTTTCTCTCTTATCAATCTAATATAGCTTTCTACTTGTTTAATCCTCCCCGGCCTCCGGATCGTTAGTTTTAGGCTTGAATCTTTGTGGGTAACAATTGGCATCAGAGACTAGGAGGAATTTGTGTTCATGGTTTGCTTATTTTTTGGTGTTTCGTGGTTTATTTATAATCTTAAAGCTCATGGCGTGTTTGGTTTAAGCTTATTTCATCAAAAAGCTTGAAACTTTCTTCTTCCTTTTTGTTTTAGCTTATTTGTTGATGTTTACATTAGCTTATTTCATTACCAAACAACTTTTCATGTATTCAAAGCAAAAGTTTTTTTATGTTTTTCAAACCGTGAGTTTAGACCCTTTCGATTCATTTTCTTGCTTATACGTTATTTGTTTGGATCATCAACATGTATTTCTATCATGTTAGTGCCTATTAGAAGCTTATTGAAGGAACAAACAACGTTTTTGGATTAAAAAATTTAGGTTTTTTTATTGAAGATTGTGGTTTGTGCAAAAGATGATTCTTGCGGTTTGTGTTCTTATGAATCTTGCGGTTTGTGCAAACTGATTCTTGCGTTCTGTGTCATTTAGGATCTTTCGGTTTGTGTCAAAACACATTCCCTTGGGGTTTATGTAAACAAGTTACACATTCCTTTACGGTTTATGACATTTACACAAAAAGAAACTATGGCAAAAATTTAATATCTTGCGGTTTGTGCAAACTGATTCCTATGGAATGTGCAAAATAGAATCTTGTGAAATGTTCAACAGACTCTTGCGGTTTGTGCAACATACTCTTGCGGTTTGTGCAACAACACATTCTTGCGGTTTGTGCAACGGATTCTTGTGGTTTGTGCAACAGATTCTTGCGGTTTGTGCAATAGATTCTTGCGGTTTGCGCAACAACACATTCTTGCGGTTTATGCAACAAAAATTAGATTTACCGAAATTCCTTCTCTTTAACCAATTTCGGTAATAGGCATTTTCGATACGAAATAAACACCAAAGCAAACACAACACTTAATCCTAAAACTATCATTAAAGATTCACTAAAACGTCAAAACGACTATGAAATTTGGATTTTAATGTCAAGTGATCACGAAGTTGATTTGGTATCCCGTATTTGAGATTGAAGTGGGTTTCACGAAGGCGTCTACTTATTTCATCATCAAGACTTCCTTCTACTTTCTACCCCTTTTCTTCAAACCCACTCTATCGATTGATGACTTGCTTGATCGTATACAGTTGTGATTGAGACGTGGATTATCTAGTTTCCAGTAGTCGGGTGGGTTGGTTGAAGACCTGGATAACTATCACTTAAAGGAGTTACGTTGTAGTACTCAGTGTCATACGCAGATGTCGATGTGGATAATTTCAAGAGGTTTTGTACTTTTTATACTTTTAATGGCGGGTATAGGGTACTTAGAAATTTGCTTCTGCACCGTTCTTCAATCAACAATAGTGCAAGCTTAAGTAACAAATTTGGGGAATTTTACTTCATTTTTAAGTTTGGTATCTCGGGTTTACTTCACCAAGTGGTCACAACAATAGCCGGCAGAATATGAGGTTGGTAAGTTAGCCAGAGAGTTTAAAGGTTGAGATGTAATCAACAATTCTCACGGGATATTTGAAGCTATAGAACGTCAATGGTACTTCACAGTCTTAGCAAAATCTTTCAAAGTTCTTCAATGTCTTTCATAACTTGTCAAGATTGTTGCTTATGACAAGAACTTCTCGAGTATATGGTCGTACACGTCAATGATGCTTTTGAGAGTTCAAAACCATCATGGGGGAAAATATGTACTTTGATGTAATCAGGTCAACTTCTAGGAGGAAGTAGTATATACTAATTTACTTAGTATGGTTTGTGAAGTATTCTACATACATGAGAAAATTTGTTGCTGATTTCTCGCATGTACCCCAAACGGATATTCACCAAGACTAAATGTCATGATACAGTATAGAAGCAGTATTAGTTGGTGTGGTTGACTGTTTCTTCTACAAAATTCCGCTGTGCAATTTAAATGTCAATGTTAGAAGATCGTTCAAGCTACATTAAAGTTTCAGAATCTGCTCAAGATACGGATGTTGGTTTGGGGGAAGCTGATTCAGAAACTTCACCAAAAATAAGTCTATAAAGAAAGCTTTTCAAGACATGCTGCATGAATTAGGGGGGAGTTAATCCAACTCATGCATACTACAATGGTTCCAGAACAAGTAAAGACACAGAAGATCCAAGCTGGAGTACAAGTATCAAGACGGGAAGACATAAATGTCATTTTCAGCATTGGAAGCACTATGGAAGACTATATTTTGTTTGTAATTATACTTGTTAGAAACATTGTAAGTAATTCCGTATATACACATATTGGGGGAATATTGTTAGCCTTAAAATATGTCGACTTATACGGAATTACATTAGTTTAATATAGTCGTGTCGAATAAGGACTAGTAACGTCATGTTAGCTTAGTTAGGCGACACATAGGACTATATATACCCCCTCCATACTTCCATGGAGGGGTGATGATTCATTTTGTAACATCTCATAAGGGGTGTGTGTGTTTTTCTCTCCTCACATCACACACACATCTTCCTTTTTCTCTCTTATCAATCTAATATGGCTTTCTACTTGTTTAATCCTCCCCGACCTCTGGATCGTTAGTTTTAGGCTTGAATCTTTGTGGGTAACAAGGATGTATACCCTAATTTTGTTATTCACAACTTCTGTTGACTTAAAGCCCAATTCTATTATGTTTAATGGCCCATTGAAAAAATAGAAAAAATATACTAGTAAAATTTTATTACATGTATTTACGTTAATAAATTGTTTAAAATTTTGTTATAATTATATGTTAAATTTGATCATATATAAATTGTCTATTTTGGTAATTTTGCACATTAACTCAATAAATAATCTTATTTGCCAAACATTAAAAAAACTGATTATCTGATTACTACGATATCAAACAACATAATCAAATCCAAACACTTTATTTTAAAATCACGTTTTGTAACAGCTGTTCATCTGATTATTCGTTTTCAAAACGCATAATCTATTTTAAATAAGCAATCATAAATACCACTTGATGTATAAACCTTCACTCTTGGGGTCTTCCTCTGAATCTTTTGTCTCCAAAACGTCTAAGGGAACTTGGGTTTCAAAACTTGTTTAATGAGTGGAGAAAATATGGTATTTATAGGCAAAAGCCTTAGGGCTCATCTATCTACACGGTGTATGCTTCTTAATGGCATATGCCATGTGCCTCTGGATAAGTACATCCACGCCATTATCTTCAGGCCCTTACGGTGTGTGCATGGATAGGGCATACGACGTAAGGGTCTTCAACTCTTGGACTTATAAATCTTTGACGAGAGCTCGCGCGTTGTTTGCTCTAGGATGACATACAACGTGTAGAAAGTCTGGTAAAATAAGCTTAGTCACTTCATGACTGAATTTGCTTGTTTTCTGATCTTTGTCGTGAGAATTCATTTTTGCTCTAATTAAATACTAAAACAGACATTTACACTTTGAAGCATATGCATGTGAAGTTGAGGATAATGCTTTCAAAGTTAAGTGAACTTTGTAGGGAATATGCATATAACAATGCTTATAAGTCAAAGTTATAACTTTGCATTACACCTATAGGCTCTAAAATCTAAAAACAATCCTTTAAATTAGATTTAATTTTAATCCACTCATGGAACTCAAAAATAAATACAATGTTATTTGTTTAAATTTAACACCTTTTAAATGTTGGAGGACCAAGAAACTGAATCAGTAATTTTCTTGCCATCATATGAAACATGGTCTTGGAGCAACAACGTTAATAACTTAGTAGTCAATGATCGATATCTCATTTTCAGTAGCAACACCTTATGTCGATACCCTTCGGTGCAAAATCACCAAGGAAGAATCAACGGTGCAAAACCACATAAGTGTTAATACCCTTTGATGCAAAATTACCTAAGTGTTAATTGTCTTTGCCTAAATTTAAACATAAATTAGGCTAAGTGTTAAAGACTCGCTGATGGACATTAGTGAGCAATGAAAGGACTCGCTGAAGCATAGCTTCAGCGAGCAACCTCAGGCGTATTCAAGTCAGAGACATCGTCAAGGATGTCGAAGATTATTTAAAGACATACTCATCAGCTGGGATGTATACCAGCTGATATGTAGATGGAATACGCTGAAGGTTTTAAAGAGAGTTAGGGGTAGCAATACCCTGATGATCTTATTACCCATTGAAGATAAACAAGTTGAACTTGGTTTTATCTCTAAGTGAAGTTTAGGCGGGATAATTTAATAAAGCATAATGGCGGGACACTCCTTTGAATTAAAGCCTGACTCATGTACGAAGTTGGTAAAAGGAGTGAACAGTTGGCAGAACTGTTCACTAAAGTATGGGCGGACGGTTTCCGAGAATGAACGTGCATTCAATGCAGTTGTACTTCTCCACTAGATTGATGACACGTCTCAACTGCCCCCACTAAGGATGCAACATCATATCATTATAAATAGGGAATGTCTCAAGATGTAAATGCCATCACTTTATATGTTGTCATTATTATAGGTGATGCAGGTCTTGTAAACTCGCAAAGATTTTTACAACAACCTAGGTAGTGTACCTAACCGTTGTAGTGTAGTATAGGCAAGATTCGGGGGTTGTTGTCGTTCTCTAGGGAAATAGGTTGGGAAGGCTCGAACAGAATATAACAGAGGTCTAAGGGGTTGAGAGAAGACTATTTTTGTATTTTTATATTTTTTAGAAAGCAAGTAAAATTCTGGTTTGAAATGTTTGGTTTTGGTTTTAGCTAATTAAACTAAATAATAATCTAAACTAATTTGGTAGAAACTCTATGGGTAAATGAACGTATTTACTTAATCATGCACTACTCCTTATTTTGCTTCTTCTAATCTTATTGCTTTGTCACACTTGTGATGATCTGTGTAAGTATTTCCTTAGTCATGAGCGAATTATACGAAAACACCGTCTATGTAATATTCTGTTAAGGCAACGCACAAGTAAGGTAGTATGTAGACTATTACAAGGACCTTAAGAGTACATTACATGCATTAAAACACTTAAGAGGGATCAACCATATTAGGGGTAAGGTAGTATGAAGACTATTACCAATGGTATCCTTTCTACACACTCACGTTTCCCTAAACGTCTATGCTAATTTAATATTTTATGGCTAGTTTTCTAAAGCCTAACGCGCACATCCATCACAAGAAGCAATATTAAAAGGATCTACAAACTAAGGTTCATGCAATTGTAAGTAAATACTCTAGCATGTTAAAAGGAAGCAAAGAATAATAAATAATCAAACAACACATAAACATATTGAATGATAAAAGATAGAGGAATTCACTTGATTAAAACACGTGTTCAAGGCTGATACAATAGGGTTTTGACACCCAAAAAAACGACCTAAACAACTGCTATAATCGACTTCTAATAATAGGGTTCGGTTCTCAAAAGTTACACACTAAAAACCCTAAAAACAAGTTTGTATACATAGGAAAATGGGCGGGACGGTGTCGCATTATAATCCTGACGCCGTCGCCCGCCGAATCTTCTAGGGATTCTTTAAGTCAGTTGGATCCTGACGCCATCATAAGAATCCTGACGCTGTCCTTTGTAAGCTCTGATGCCATCACGAATGAATGTGACGCCGTCTCCACCCACTGTACGAGTTTTCTTTAAGAGATTTGGTGTAGAGTTGTAATCTTGTCCGTTTCTTCTCCAAATGAGCCCAAGTCACGTGTATTTCCTCCAAAATCCATCCAAGTGCTAAAAACATAAAAAGGAACAATTAAGTATATAATTTGGGCATATTTGCATGATTTAGGGGGTTAAATAACCCTAAAAAGTGTATAAAATGACATCTCATCAAATACCCCTACACTAGGGATTTGCTTATCCTCAAGCAAATGGACTTTTCTACCTAGACAATAGCAATATCGGGGGCATTTAACCTACTTTTCAAAGATATATTATGACACAACCTTATAGACCTCGTAATTAAAAGCACGAAAGTTATATACTAGCACCTCACAAAAGTTATATACTAGCACCTCACATAATTGTTTGGATTGTCTCTCTCTCTCTCTCAGGTGTACAATGATATATAACAATATGGGAAACGGAAAATTAACACTCATTACCTGTCATAGCATATAAATTACGATAAGCTTGATAAAGGATCAAACCTCCACCGCTAGGCGCAAGTACTGGAAATTACTATCAAAGAGGTCTTTTAAAGGGTTGTGATGTTTGGGTGTAGGTTAAACAGCAGCAGCAACGAATGGTATATACATGGGCGGTGACGCGTTAATTAACTACAAGAATACATGCTAAGGCGTTGGGTGTAACCTAGATAGGAAAATTACTTAAGGGGGTTGTCAAATTCTTGGAGGAAAGTTAGTATGTTGGAGTGCAAAGAAGCAAAGCTCAATGGCCATGTCTTCAACTGAAGCTGAGTATGTTGACGCTGCTGGATGTTGTGCTCAAGTCCTTTGGATTAAAAGTCAGCTGGCTGACTATGATGTTCTTTATGACAAGGTGCCCATCTCTTATGGTAATACAAGTGCCATTTCCATTTCAAACAAACCAGTGTTGCACTCTAGGACAAAACATATTGACATCAGGTATCACTTCATCAGGGACCACATTTTAAAAGGTGACATTGAGCTTTATTTTGTACCCACTGATTTGCAACTAGCTGACATTTTTACAAAACCTCTAGCTGAGCCTAGTTTTACTAGATTGGTCGCTGAGTTGGGTATGCTCAATATTGACAAAGTAATCCCTAAAAAATAAAAAGGTTTTAAGTGATTCTCTGACTTGAATATTAAATGTTTTTAAGGTAACTGAATAGTTACATTTAAGTTGACAGACAAACATTCTCAATATTTAATTCGGATATACTCAAAAGTTTACATGCTTTCTAGAAAACCGCGGGATTTATAGTGCACAAAAGGGCAAGGGACCTACGTTTTGTGACAGTTTTACCACTACGCATTTAATGCGGATCCCAAACGGTTTTTATTTTTCAAAATATAAAACTCTTTTGTGGTATAAACTATCATTTTCTCTCACACACACCATCTTTCACAAAATCAAAACCCTAAAATCTCATCTTAATCATCTCTCCCAAATCATTTTCATCTAAAAGAAGCAAAACCTTTCATATTTAAAACAATGGCTTCAGAATCATCCTTATAAACCAAAACACAAGTCACACCTGCATCAAATGTTAATTTTGAGTGTGACAAAGGTATCATCGCTTTCAACAATCACATCGCACTGTTGGAGCACCCTAATTCTTATACCTTCCCATGCTCACATTTCTATCAAACTGTTGCGTGTCTACTACTTTGACCAAGGAACCATTAGCATACTACTATGAATACCATAGGGAATTATGGTATTCTACTGAAGTAGATGCAATAAACACAATCACCTTCACCCTCTCCAACTTTGATAAACCACTATCTTTTAACCTTGATGATTTTTCCTCTAATATTGGTTTAAAATTTAGTGAGAATTATGTTTCTATACCACCAAAGGAGACGGTAAGGGCTGGGTTAGCAACTCTGGGACTTGTTGACGAGAAAAGATACCTCTATTTCATCCACTGATCTTGTCAACTCGTCTCCGTTGAGAATTAGATACTTCTCACCGATTTGGAGGGTTCTTATGCTGCATATAGTCAAGTGCATAGGAGGTATGCAATGATCTCATGATCAAATGAATATCAACCAGCAAGTGATTGCATATAGCCTGTGTTAGGGTCTGAATGTTGACATTTGCAGCATTCTCTTCTCTGATCTTGTTGCTAAACTTACAAATGGCAAGAAGAAAACGGAAGCGAATATATGTTATACTAGATATTTGTCTCTCATCATTGAACATCTAGTAGGCAAAGATTACAAGAATGATAAGCTCAATACTTTTAAATACCATCACATCTCATCCACTTCTTTTAATGCTCCATCTGCAAATGAGGTAGCTTTGATCCCTCATATGCTACAAGTGGAAAAAAAATTAACTGTGTCTGAAGAGACTTTAATCCCTCCTTCTAAGGGAGTGAATGCTGGCAACACCATTGACAAGTCTTTGTCCGGAACCACTATTCAGCCTATGGCTTAGCCTAAAGCATCAACTGACAAGAGGTCAGAGAAGAAGAAAATCCCATCTTCCTCTAAACCCAAGACTTCAAAATTTGTTAGGGAATCCAAATCAAAGAAACAAGTCACTGAGACTCAACATGCTGAGGAATCAGTGGCCACCACTGATGCTACCAAGAGTCTAGAGGCATTCGGATTAGGAGGGGAGTTAAGGAACCAGCCTGAACTAACTGATGTCGAAAAGGTAACAATTTTAAATTTAAGGGGCACTGTAAGCAACCACTCTCAAACTTCTCTAGGAGAGAGTGGTGAAGAAAAGGGCTACCCTCGACTTAATAGAGAGTCAGAGTTAGCACATCCATAACTATATCTTATATACCCTCTGAGTATACACCATGGAATGATACGCTCAGGTTTATAACACCTAATGTTGACCTTGAAAACTCTAGACTTTGGCCAACAACATCATGCGCATGAAAGTCAGACCCTATAAGTGCCTGAACTTCACTAAGCCTATAAGGTACACTGAATCACATTCAAAAGAGTCCCAAGGTCTTAAACCTTTGAGGGGACTGAATAATCACACTTAGTCTTCTTAAGGGCAACGTACCGACGATCTATATCTACATTACAAACTCACAAATTAAAAGAGTCTCAAAAGTCTTATACTTTTGAGGGGGCATAATTATCACCCTTAGTCTTCTTAAGGGTAGCATACTGGCGATCCTTACCTTCATTACAAATTCACCTTTTTTAACTAACCAACTTATACAGGTACATGAAAGAATAGTTGAGGATGTTGTGAAGGACTTTGGGATTACGTCGCTAGGTAATGTGACATTGGAGGAATTATATGGCCATGATACTACAAGTGTGGATGTTGATGAGAGTACTTTTGATATGATTCTGAGATTAAGTTCATTCGATAAATGGACTTGGACCAAGAGAAGCATTATAATGGTGACATTTCACTCATTGGGGATTCAAAGACTGATCAAGAGATGGAAGAGGTTGATTCTGACTTAGAATCCATGTCTGATGATGCAATCATCTCTGTCTCAGGGAATGATGATGATAATGATGACTCTAAGGAGATATCAATGGCCGATGAGGCTGCTGCTGATAATGTGATTAACAAATTAATCGACATTGCAAACACCAAGGATGCTAACACAAATGTTTTCGCTACTAATGCATCTGAGTCAGACCCCCTTGGTCATTTTCAAAAGATAATAGATTCTCTTACTGCACAAGTGAACAATCTAGAGTCGTCTCTTTCAAAAAAATAGCTGATAAAATAGATTCCTCGGTGCCTCAAAAAGTAGCTAATGTTTTTGAGGAAAAGATGCCTACATTGCTGACAGATACTCTTAAGAATATTCTCCCTCAGCTACTCAATGACTCAGTCAAGAAAATCATGCCTAAGTTTGACAAAAGAGTCAAGAAAACCATCAAGGATGTAGTAGCTGATAGTGTTATCAAACCTATGCACAAATAGTTTAATGATCTAAACAAACTGGAATGTTAAAGGTTTGTAATTATTGAAAAAAAGCTGAGGAAGTCTATTCGCAAGAATGTTCGAAAATCAGTGACAAGAAATGTTCAAAGCAAGATGGGTGGCGTCAATGACCTGCTAAGACAATCCGCCAAACACATGATGCAGCTGATCATGTATATTTAGAAGATCATTCACTCATCCGTTAAAGTGCCAAGGGATATATTGACGGTGAATGCCAAGCATTTACAAACTAAGGTGGACAAAATATCAGCTGATCTCCATGAGATGATATATCTTGTGTCTCAGCTTGTGCGTATCGTAGACTCAGTAACACCATCTTTCAATGCTGCTGCTGAGGGGGAGAAAGAGTCTCAGGCACAATATGATCTAACTGCAGAGATCCACACAACAGCTCAAGAGGAGCAACAACCAACTGATGAAGAACCACTAAGTTCAACTGCAATGGTAATTCACTCAGACTTTGCAGAACCACTAGCCAAGAAGCTGAAGTTATTCCAACTCCTCTGAACACAGTCCGTCCAATCACCTTTGATAACATCATTTTTGAGCAATTTATTACAAATCTATTCAGCTCAAGCTCATCTGAGTTCTCTCCTACTCCTCCTCTAAGTATGACTGATAAAGGAAAAAGGGTATAGCCGAGACTTTTGATCAGGATAAACTGAAGAAAATCTTGCCATACATGAAAGAATGAGGATCGACTCATAATCTTTCAAACCTTCATCAATTCAGAACTGCTGGAGAAGGTCCACTGACCTTTGAAGAAGCTAAGCTTCAGATGCAAGAAATCAAGAGGTTGGCTGACTTAAAAGCTGAGAAAGAAAAGTCAGAGAAAAAGCTAAGAAGGCTAACTCTATAACAGATAAGGGCTCAATAGGAAGAATTAGTTGAGATTGAGGTAAAAAGAGTCAGGCAAATGAACAAAATGAGGGATGAGTAGAATCATTGTATCAACTTCAGAGATGATCCTCTACCCATCACTAAGTTCAGCTACAAGGTGAACAATGTCTCAAAGGAAACTACCATGAGGATCACAATAATAATTAACCACTCAATCTTAAGATATATGACAAATTCATACTCAAGATGTTGGGATTCAGTGAGTTGCTAGAAATACATGCCCTAACTTCCAAGAGACTGAATGCCATCAATGATCAGCTATTAAAAAATCTAAAGGCTAAGTTTCAGTGGGTGGCAACCACTGCTGGGAAACTAGGCATTCCTCCTCCACCACAACTCATTGCATTTGAAATAACCCCAGCAGAGAAGAGAAAAAAGAGAAGGGCTAAGGTGATCCAAGAAGTGTTTGTCAAATACAACATTATGGTAGATGGAATGCATAGGAACTTAGTTCCTCATGTAGGGGTTGTTGGGTCACATGGGCTTGTGATCTATGAACCAGAGGCTGGTATTTTTGTCTACAATGGAAGTTTTGATATGGTCTTTCAAAGAGAGAGTGAATTTCACCTAGCTACCACTAAACAACTAACCAGAATCCAAAATGCTATAAAGATTGACTCAGTGATTGCTAGGGAGATGTATGACAAAATGATTTATGTAATAGAGGCCAGGGATGTAAAGGGTAGGAAAATTATACAAGATAACTTAGTTAACTTGGGCTGATATGTAATGTAATGAATGGAGTTATTTTGTTAAATCTTCCTGTTAATTATGTGTAAGAAGAAGTTGTTTACTCACTTATAATAATTTTACTTAGCATAATTTATATCCAAATAGGGGGAGATTGTTGTGCCAATTTAGTGCCCAATTGTCTCTGTCTAGATTTAAACAGAAATTAGGCTAAGTGTTGAAGACTTGCTGATGGGCATCAACGAGCAATGAAATGACTCGCTGAAGCATAGCTTCAGCGAGCAACCTCAGACGTATTCAAGTCAAAGACATCGTCAAGGAAGTCGAAGATTACTTGAAGATATACTCGTCAGTTGGGATGGATACGAGCTGATATGTAGATGAAATACGCTGAAGGTTTTGAAGAGAGTCAGGAGTGACAATACCCTGACGATCTTATTACCATTTGAAGATAAATAAGCTGAACTTAGTTTTATCTCTAAGTGAAGTTTAGGCGGGATAATTTAATAAAGCATAATGGCGGGACAAAGTGTCCTTTGAATTAAAGCCTGACTCATGTACGAAGTTGGTAAAAGGAGTGAACAGTTAGAAGAACTATTCACTAAAGTATGGGAGGACAGTTTCCAAGAATGGACGTGCATTCAATGCGGTTTTACTTCTCCACTGGATTGATGACACGTCTCAACTGCCCCCACTAAGGAAGCAACCCCGTATCACTACAAATAGGGAATTTCTCAAGATGTAAATGCCATCCCTTTTATGTTGTCATTATTATAGGCATTTACTTCTTTCTCGAAATTACAAGATTGTCAGCTAATCCTATCAGCGTATCTATACAAGTTCGCTTGTAAACTTGATAATTTGTCAAGTTTACTTGTTAAAAGGGTAACCTTACATTGTCATTCAACAAGTGTGATCCATAACACTTTGTAATACTTTGTTTATATCAATAAAGCATTACACGATTGAAAAGTTATTACTTGTGTTATTTGATTACTTTAAGTGTTGTATAATTCCTTATAGACATGTTAATTGCGACTTTCACTCTTCGGTACAAGTTCGCTTGTAAACTTGATAATTTGTCAAGTTTACTTGTTAAAAGGGCAACCTTACATTGTCATTCAACAAGTGTGATCCATAACACTTTGTAATACTTTGTTTATATCAATAAAGCATTACACGATTGAAAAGTTATTACTTGTGTTATCTGTTTACTTTAAGTGTTGTATAATTCCTTATAGACGTGTTAATTGGGACTTTCACTATTCGGTGCAAAATCACCAAGGAAGAACCAAGGGTGCAAAATCACCTAAGTGTTAATGCCCTTCGGTTCGACATCACTAGAGAAGAACCTAGGTGCTATTCACCGGAAGGTTATATCTCCTAAGTGTTGTTCACTTAGGAAAAGCTAGGTGTTATTCACCGAAAGGTTATTTCTCCTAAGCGTTATTCACGAAGGAAAGATCACAAATGTGTTATTCACAAGTGGACAAATTGAGTAACCTCTCTAATTAGCTCTGCGCGTTATTTGGATGCACCCTCTCTAATTAGCTAAATGTTACTTGGTCGAGCTGCCTCTCTAATAAGCTCCGTAATAAGGATGCCCTTGATGCTCATGTTATGAAGAAAGGTTAAAAAAAGCTAATCTAAACAATAAACGTCTCAAATATACAAGCTTGTACATTCGGAGCTACTTAAAGTAGAAAAGGTAATAAAAAAACAAGTGTTCGATGTACGTTTAAGATTAAAAGATTAGAATGAAAAGTCGAACGACAGAAAATATAAACATGGAGAAAATACAAGATAAAGTTTAAGTACAACATCATTGACCATAGGCCAACAAAACTATATCGGGAGGACATGATGACATATGTGGTTTAATAGACCTTATCTGTCTAACGGTACACAGGCCGCTCTAAGTTGGTTGTTGGATGAAAGGCCGAATGAAAGGCGTTTGATGAAAGCCTGGATGAAAGGCGTTGGATGAAAGGTGCTGAATGAAAGGCACTTGACGGGAGACACGTATAGATGAAAGGTGCTCGATGAAAGGACACGTTAGGATGAAGGGCGCGCCCGTTCGAAGACCGGAAGGAAGGCACGTCACATTAACCATGAGGTAATAGCTATATGCCCATGTGCACCTACTATCTCGATATTAAAGAATATGTTCCCTATGATGATGTCAACTACATTAGTCAAGGTACTATAATTACAACCACCATTGGTGGTTAAACACACACTAAACCATCTACCACTCTCTACTATTACTCTTAACCAGACGGTGTTTTCCTTCATGCTTAGTCCTTCATCCCAGGTCCTTCATGCCGGAAGTCACATCCCTTCATACTTATATCATGCCTACATTCATATCACCCACATTATATGCATAATCTCTCAAGTAGAGTTCTGACTTGACCGTCAGAGAGTGATCCATGAGACTTCGGCCTCGAAACTCATTCTAACCGGTTATTTCATGTATATACCACAAACAAACACACCCTAACTAAAAATGAAAACGTAAAATAGCAGTAACAAACCCCAAACAGAAAGTATATTTTTTTTAAACAAGAAATTATTCATTGACTTGTTGTTAAAGCATATAATTTCTGGATGGCAGTTAGTTACATTTTTTAACTGAAAATAAAAATCTAAGTGAGTGCTGCAGCATCATTACCACCAACAACCACCACCACCACCACCTCCTCATTCTCTAAAACCCCCAAATTTCATTAACAACCTAGATATCATTTTCACACATACACACACTATAACCGTTTTTGTGTGTGTAAATTCACCATTTCAATCAAGGTAACTAACTTACTAACTACTATCTCATTACTTAATTATAATCATTTTTTATGTTACGAATCGGTTAATTTTTGGTTTGATTGTATTTGATTTCTGTTTATGTGTCAATTGTGCAATGTGATTCGTTAATTGGAGTAAATTGATGCAAATTTTGAATATATTAAGATCTAGGGCTTAAGTTATTGTGAATTTGTTGTGGTTAGTGAAATGTATATGTTGACTTTTGTTGACCTAGGGTTTCTATGTATCTAGTTGTTTAGTATTAATTATACACGCGCTCTATGTGACGGTGTTTGTGTGTGTTAATGCATTACAACAATCATTATCACTATCACTATCATTATCGTTTATATACGTTATGGATCGATTGTTTTTTTTGGTAATTATATTTTTAATAGTTGTTTTATGAGTAAATTTTGAATGTAAATGGTTAATTGTAGCGAATTGATGCAAAATTGTGGATTTCGTAAGATCTAGGGCTTCAGGTATAGCGAATATGACGTGTTTAGTGAAATGTATATGTGGAACCCTAGGTTTGAAGTTGAATACGTTATGTTGACTTTTGTTGACCCAGAGTTCATATGTATCTGGTTAAAACTAGAGGCGTAAACGCGCTATGCGGCGGTTTTAGTGAATTGGTGCAAATTGTGAATTTGTTGATTGATTAATTTTTTATTTGATGTGTGTTGTGAAATGTGATTGATATGGTGTATGGACCCTAGGTTTGAAGTTGAATACATGATGTTGACTTTTGTTGACCTCAGGGGTCTATGTATTTGGTTATAAATCCGTTTGTTAAAACTAGAGGTGTAAACGCGCTATGTGACGACATTATTCGAGAGAAAAGTCAGCAGTTGGTGGTTCAACCAAGGGCGAGTTTGCGGTTCAGTTTTCATTGTTTCGTGTTTGTGTTTGTTTGTTTAGAAGATTTGTAAACAAAGTGAAATTTGACTGGGGTCCACAACTTAACTGATTTGTAATGTAGTATAAATGACATGAATATGTGGCTGAATTTACCGCGTTAAGATCTAGGGCTTTAGTTTTAGTGAATGTGTTGGACTGTTGGTTAATTAGTTGTGAATTGATGTGTGTAGTGAAACATACATGTTGAACTCTCGTTACATTATGTTGACTTTTCTTGACCTAGGGTTAGTATATATTTGTGATTATGAACTTGTTTTTTTAATGCTCGCGCTATGTGTCGATGGTGCACTGCGGTACGACTATGGAGCAAGGGAGAGAGTTTGGTTGGATTATGAGTTGGTGTGTGTTTTAGAAAGATTAGTAAAAAAAGGAAATTGAGCATTGTGATTGGTTTTTTGGATAATCTTGGAGTTTAAGTGCGGTTCACAACTTAAATATTTTATAAAGTTGTGTGGAAAACATGAAACATTTCGTATATATCTGGTTATAAACTCCTTTGTCAACACTAGAGGTGTAATCACAGTGGTTTAAAACGAGGGAGAGAGTGTTGTTCAATTTTGATAGTTTTGATCCCGTGTTTGTGCTTAGAAGATTTAGGGAAATTGAGCATTGTGATTGGTTACGTACTTAATCTTACAGTTTAAGTGGGGTCCACAAGTTAAATGTTTTATAAAACTTTGTGTAGTATAGATGACATGAATCTGTAACAGAATATACCGCGCTTTGAAAATAAATTAGTTACACGTTTCTCTGGGGATTGGTATGCAGGTTTCATTTTACTATACTATTGAATATAAATAAGTACAAACTGTATTTTTTTGGCTTGTTGTGTATGAAATATATTGGGGGTGATGTTGGATGTGACGGTGCACTAATGTAAGAAGTGTGAAATTAATAAATTATTATGTTTCATATAGATTTGATTGGATTGGATTGGATTGGATTATACCGGAACAATGCAAATGCCGAAATCTAGGCTGAACTTATCGACACAAGAAGCATTATCAACATCTCCTAGAGCAAGGGAGGTTGAAGGTCCTTCGAGATGGAGTGAATACCTGAGTCAAGAATCGGCAACTCCAATGACTTCTAGAACTTCACGTAATAATGGGTCGGAAGTATCGTTCCAGCTTCCTGGAGTGTCTCATAAGGGGTTAAACATGCAGTGGGTATATCAGCTAACACAAGTTGGTCAGGGATTAATGGCTAAAATCTATAGATTGAACCAAATTCTGGATTATCCGGATTCAGTTGTTCATGTATATTCGGAAGCGTTCTGGAAAGCGGGTATTTTCCCAAATTGTCCAAAGATATGTATCTTGCTTTCAAAGAAGTTTCCTGAACATCATAGTAAATTGCAGCTTGAACGTGTAAGTATTAGATTCTTTTCATGTGGTTTATAATTAATCAATCTTATTTTAACTACTGAAAAGCTAAACTTGATCGTAAATGTTGTTTTTAGGTTGATAAGGTTGCTTTGGATGCTTTAAATGATCAAGCTGAAGTTCACTTGCAAAGCATGGAGCCATGGATTCAGGTGCGGAGTTTACTTTATTAATATCTGTGATTATCATGCCTAATAATTACATCTAGGAGACTAGGATAATAAATAGTCCCCTGCTACATTTTCAGTTTGTGTGGGCTTTTCTTGCTGATAACCATGGACTGTCTTTGCAACAACAGAAGCAAAAATTTTTTTTAGAAACAATTAGGAAGCTGATTAAGTTGAAAACAGGATTTGGCTAGTAATTGTTTTCCTGTTTTATGTTGGTTTCTGAACGTTTGTGAGTGCCTGGAGTATTTGGTTGGTTTAATGCAGCACGGTTTTTCTAAAACATAGATTTTTGATTTTCTAGAGAGAAGATGTGATCATGCATAGGACTCGACTTGGCCACAACTTCAAATAGTTGCCTAGCACCAGCCCCATAAAATATTGACACGCATTCACACTTTACCATAATGGTCAGTGTGAGTAACTGAATACACATTAATCCATATTATGGAGTGCAAGTCACTATTAATGTTGTTTTATTGCTGACAAATTGATGGATCAGTCATATTGGTCATACATCGATTATATAATGAGAAATCAAGCATGGGCTAGCATTAGATGTAATGGAAGTTGTAGTGAGATCAATAAAACACTTTTGCCTGTCATGCTAAGACGATAACCTAAGTTTTAGCATGAACAATCATGATGTCCCCAATACATTAGATAATGACTTCTTAGGGCGCTAGATATTTAGCAAAGTAGAAGAATCTTACTTATGTTCTGGCAGGAAAAAAGCTCAAAGGTCGACATTCTTACTTTCACTGACACCTAGTTTAGATAAGTAGTGCATATGAAGAGTTATATATGGCATTGTGTATTGAGAAGCTCTTACAAGTTTTCTCTATGTGCCATGAGTTTAAGCAACAATTGTGCTGCATTGCAAATCCAACAGGGTTGCCCACCAGTCAAACAGTGGTGAGCTCCCACTTTTGAATCTTCACATTCTCCCTAATTAACAATAGTTCTTCCACAGCTAGTTCCCTCTTAGGTAGTGCTTCTAGTATTTAGGTAAAATCTAATAAGAATTTTGCACGGGAAATATTGCTGAACAAAGATTAATACAAATAGAATCAAGCCATTTCAAGTGGCATTCTTTCATTTCCGGTCATTTGATCAGACTGATGTAAAATTAATCTGATACTAAGAATGTGGAGTATAATAAAAAGTGGACTGGAGATTCTAAGCATCACATATAACATTTAGATCTCCTGAGAATCTCTCTCCCATGAACTAAAAGGAACATTTTCCTCAAAGCTTAAGTGCATGAAAACTCACAACTAAACTATCATTCACCACTAATTGGCGGTACTTGCATGCCTATATGATTGTAAATGCCCAGTTTTTTTTCTTTAAATAACAAGTGAATAAAGCTTCATAAATTCCATAGATATGTGTTTTCTGTCACCAACATATAGAATGTCACATTGTCATTATATATAAGTTCTGAAGATTCATAAAGCTGAAAGTTAACTGCCTATAAATTGACCTGCTAAAGAAAAAGAAGAAATATCTGAAGGATATGGAGATATGACTTATGAGGTGGTCTTAGTTGCTAAAATGATGATGATGTTTTGGTGATATGACTTATGAGGTGGTCTTAGTTGCTAAAATGATGATGATGTTTTGGTTTTTTCTTTACGATCATTATAATTATTTTGTTATAATCTTCATTTTGTTTCTACTTGCCTCTTTATTTATAGAACTAGTTGGTAAGGTACTCTTGCTTTTGAGTATAGAGTAATGTGAAAATGATTTTACATCCTTTGTTAATACTATCATATTTTGTAGCTACTTCTTGATATGATGGCATTCCGAGAACAAGCTCTACGACTCATTTTGGATCTGAGCAGCACTGTCATCACCCTATTGGTGAGTTACTTTTTTTAATATCCATGCAATATTCTGCCTATGGATGTCGTGTTAAAAGAATCGAACGGATTCCGAAAAACTATTAAGAAAACATGATTTTTATCACAATCCATGAAAATAAAGTAAAATACAAGAATTTTTCTAAATTTGTTTCCTGATTACATGGATTGAAAAATCTACTGCCCATGTATTTTATCATGTTTCTAATTGTGTATTTCTTCTGTCTTTGCAGCCCCATCAAAACTCTCTTATCTTACATGCCTTTATGGACCTCTTTTGTTCGTTTGTTCGAGTCAATCTCTTTGCTGAGAAGGCAAGTCTTTAGGCCATGTATGATCAATGTTTTCTTATAGTTTAGACATTTTCCTTGCAGTCCCGTTTGTAGGTATATAGAGTTATTGGACACATGCTCGTCTTATATTCGCTGAATTATCTGTTACACTTTTAATTACAGTTGCCAAGGAAAATGATGCTCCAGACTTACAACCTTCTCCATGCCATGTTGAGAAATGACCGAGACTGTGATTTTTATTATAGGTACTATTATGAGTTTGAAGTCATTCTAGTTCAGGGTGTGGCATGAATAAATCGAAGCTTTTCCTTACAACCAATGACTTGACAACCTTCATCTGATTAATATATTAATATTTATGTGCACTTGTTACAGTTTAACTTCTTTACTTTCCACATTATTCTACTATCAATTATGGTTAAATAATAAACTGCAATCATGCAAATCCTAATTTCGTTTTTATATGAGCTAATATATTCTCTTTCATAAACTAACAGGTTAGTTCAATTCATAGATGCATACGATCCACCGTTGAAAGGATTGCATGAAGACCTGAATTTCGTTAGTCCTCGCATTGGAGAGGTCATTACTCTTTCTCGATGCATGTATAATCTTACAATGATATAAATCTTCTGGGTTGTCAGTTTTGTGAACTCTATTTAGTAGGAATTTCTTATTTGCTTATGATTATTTTAGGTCATTCAAACTGTCCACATAGGTTCATGTTTGCCATATGCATAGTGATATTCTTATAGGAATTTGAGCCGAGAGCACTCGTAATGCTACTCATAGGTATTTATTAGGTGTGTGGAGGATAATGTGAACATATGTATTAGATTCTTAATTTCTAATTTATCAATATTTCAATCTAAGGATTCCACTTTCTTTGTACAACAATTAATGCATCAAACCAAGAAGGATTCGTTTTTTCAAGTTGTATCCTGGTTTCCCCTTTTCTTCCATGCAAGTTCTGTTCATATAAACCTCCAACGTAGGTCCAACAAAGTGTCTACTATTCTTAAATTGGGTAGTAGACTTCGATTCCTGAGTATTAGTAAGTCCATGACAGTCTCTTAGGACTGATTTTATGATGTGTGCTATACCCACTTTTTGCAGGTTTTAGAGGCTGTGGGTCCCATCATATTTTTGAGTACAGATACACGAAAGCTTAGAAATGAGGGTTTTCTTAGTCCCTTTCATCCTCGGTATCCAGACATCCTCACAAACTCTGCACATCCAATGGTACACTACTTTCTTTGCTTGATCTCTTAAGAATATAACGCCTTTATGCGATCATAATGATCTGTATGATATAATTTCATATTGACTTCCCTCACATGGAGTATAGTTATTTGCTCACACTGCTAATTATATGCATGCAGTTTCTGTCACTATCAATCTCTCTTTTTAGAGACATTCTAATGCTGTTTTTACTGTTGCTTATCTTATTTTCTTTGCTTACAGAGAGCTCAAGATTTAGCAAATGTAACTTCTTACAGAGAATGGGCACTATTTGGTTATCTTGTCTGCCCTGATGAGCTTCTTAGAGTAACCAGTATTGATATAGCTATGGTACAATTCTTACATCTCTCTGAAATTTGTTTCAGTATATAAAGTTATGTATAACATTTTATCCTCTAATTTTGTATTCACTGTATCAAAGAAAGATAAGCCTATAATGGAGTCTAATGTATTGTCCCGTTTAAGATGTAAACCTTTTTTCATTTCTTTTGTTATTATTGTCAGCTATGTTTAGTTGAAGGATCAAAGTTCTATATTTTCTCGTGTTACTTAACAGTCTTTTTGCTTACACCACTTGTTTTTGATATTTACAGGTAGTGCTAAAGGAAAATCTAGTTCTTACCTTATTTAGGGATGAGGTAAACTGTATAGAATATATGATGTTGTCAATGTAAAATGTTGTTGAGAAAATTAGTGATTTTGAATTTCTCCGAGTGCAGTTTATATTGTTGCACGAGGACTATCAGTTATATGTGCTGCCACGAATATTGGAATCAAAGAAAATGGCAAAATCTGGGCGTACAAAGCAGAAGGAAGCAGATTTGGAATATAGTGTTGCTAAGCAGGTTGAGAAAATGATAAGGTATTAAAGTAAGCCTGTCATAGGAATAGCGGCGTGTAAATTTGAACAATTTTGCCTGACGTCAGTGCTATTATTTTGTACTTACCGTAGTGAAGTGCATGAGCAAGCAATTTCATCATGTGATGCAATTCATCATGAGAGGAGGATATTATTAAAGCAAGAGATTGGAAGAATGGTTCTCTTCTTTACTGACCAACCTAGCTTATTGGCTCCTAATATTCAGGTCCATTGCACTCCATAAATTCTCAGTTCTTCAATCTATGCTCTATAATTTTCAATACTGTAAGTCCTGATATAGTTGGTGAACTTCTGTTGTCATTTTGTTGTCTGTTCAGATGGTATTCTCTGCACTGGCATTGGCGCAAAGTGAAGTTATATGGTACTTCCAACATGTTGGGATTAGTTCATCAAGATCTAAAGCCAGTCGTACAGTGGCGGTAGACATCGTAAGTTTAAGTTGCATCCTTGAAGAAATATGATCTCATAATTCATGATTTTTTGGTCTCCAAATTGTTAAGACGCCACATGTTCTGAAAAGCCTGACTTGCAACTTCTGGATGCAGAATGCTAATGATCCTACAATAGGATTCTTGTTAGATGGAATGGACCGGCTTTGCTGTCTAGTACGCAAATATATTGCAGGTAAGGATGAGTTTTTTGGCAAATTTTCAGTTGAATACATCTGGATATGTAATATAATTTCAGATAAATTGTCTGGCAGTTTTTTATTTATTTCAATATGCATTTCTTTATATTAATTTGTTTGAGCGAATAGTTACATTGATTTGCAGCGGTCAGAGGCTACGCTTTATCCTATCTATCATCCTCAGCTGGCCGGATCCGGTTTTTACTCAACACTCCTGGAATGGTGGCTCTTGACCTGGATGCTACTCTGAAAGGACTTTTCCAAAAAATTGTTGAGCATCTTGAGAATATACCAAAACCACAGGGTGAAAATATCTCTGCAATTACATGTGATCTATCAGTAAGTAATATAGTATAAATCAGAAATATATATAATGTTGGTTGGTTTATGTTGGTTGCGGTTCATGCTGTTGTTTATTTTACTCATACATATGGATAAGCAGGAATTACGCAAGGATTGGTTATCAGTTTTGATGATTGTTACGTCTGCCCGGTCATCTATTAATATTCGGCATTTGGAGAAAGCAACAGTCTCTACCGGAAAGGAAGGCTTGTTATCTGAAGGGAATGCTCTATACAATTGGTCCAGGTGATCTATGCTTTTATACTGGTTTATCGGTTTCAAAAATTAATTTGAAAGTTATTTACTCATTTTCATACCTAATATAAGTATGCCAAATCTTATATGTTCATTGGATGTGTCAAGCCAGGTGTGTTGATGAACTTGAATCTCAGCTCTCGAAACACGGGAGTCTGAAAAAGCTGTATTTCTACCATCAACATCTCACAACTGTACGTTTTAGCTCTCTGAGCAAGTTTTAATAAACATTATCATACTTGCTGCTAGCTCTGCTACTTTCAAGGCTTTTAATTATCTTTATCTGAACATGGTTCAATACAGGTCTTCAGGAATACCATGTTTGGACCTGAAGGACGCCCCCAGCATTGCTGTGCGTGGCTTGGTGTTGCTAGTAGCTTTCCGGAATGTGCTTCTACAATTGTTCCAGAAGAGGTAATTATAAGGGAAACGGGTCAATTCAGGCTCTCTTTTATTGGTAATGGGCCAAATCTAAAATTTAGCTCGAACTGAAATGGGTCAAAAGTCTCTTAATGTGTCTTAAGATGCATACAGTTTTTTGGATCATTTTATTTGAGAGAAGTTATATTAATGTTTTAGTAATCATATTTAGTGCTCTTTGCAAAATTTGAGAAATGTACATATACTTTTTGGTGGGTCGGTCCAACCTGAATTAACCCTTTTGACCCGGACATCAAAAGTCCCATTTTTACCCGAATCCATTTGGTATGTTGCTCACCCCGCCCATATTTTTGCCTATATCATTTTTTGACGGTGTGTGCCTGTGTATTGAATAAATAGTTAATGACTGCGGATTGCTTGAATGCAGCTCACTAGAATTGGTCGAGATGCTGTTCTATACGTTGAGTCTCTTATTGAGTCCATCATGGGAGGGTTGGAAGGGCTAATCAATATTCTTGATTCTGAAGGAGGTTTTGGCTCCTTGGAGATGCAGGTTCCTACTTGTTTATCCAGCGCCTTTAGAAGTTAGCCAAGTTACCGTTAATGCATAAGACTGACTATAAACCATTTAACTTTCAGCTTCTTCCAGAGCAGGCAGCAACTCTCATGAACTTGACATCCAGACTTTCTATTCCTTCAGCAAAATCCCCAAGGGGCGTATCTAGCTTGCATTTGCCAGGCTATGAAAGCTATCCTGAAAGTAATAACTCCATTAAAATGTAAGACACCTGAAGATTACCTTTGGAGTTATCATATGTTCTTTTAGAAAGGATAATGTTATTATATGCTATCTGAGAATTCACACAAGCATTGATGTATATAATGTGGCTGTTGGTAGGTTAGAAGCTGCCATGCAGAGGTTGACAAATCTTTGCTCGGTTTTGAATGACATGGAGCCTATATGTGTATTAAATCATGTCTTCGTATTGAGAGAGGTAAGCCCCTATGTTAGTTACCTGTATGGTAATGAAATTACATGTTCTGTTAACTTCAAAATTAGTAGTTTTGAAACTTCGTCCATTAAAACCTAAGAACATAATACCATATTACCATTATAAAATATCTTGAAATAGAGAGGTAAAAGTGTAAAACAATCCATCTCTTTAATTAATGAAGTAAGAAGGTACATATTTTTGCAATCAAATGTGACATTTTGGACAGAGAGGACTATGTGAATCCAGTCATTTTTGGATAGTGACTTTCAGTTATATCTAATGTCAACTTTTGATCTCGCATCTATTATTTTGCTTGCCACTTGAGAGGCTTCTTAAACCTACACGTTATGCCCAGTGTAAATCCTGGAGATTAATTCAAACCTACACGTTATGCAACTTTTAACCTGTTCAACCGATTTGAGCTTTCATTAAAAAAAACCATTTCAGCTGTTTCCTTTTTAGCTCACAATTTTATTTTATTTTAAATTACCTGTTTAACCTGCTATAGATAAAACTAAAATACGACCCAAATCGGCTATTCAGAACTACACGGGTCAATTGTTTTGCTCAAAATTTAAATTGTACCCATAATTTTGCACTGCAACTAATTTTTCAGCATGACTTGTTGCAATGCAGTACATGAGAGAATGCATCCTTGGGAACTTCAGGAGAAGGCTGCATGCTGTATTGAAATCAGATACAGATCTTCAACGTCCCACAGTTCTTGAATCACTAATTCGTAGACATGTAAGTATAATCCATTTGGCAGAGCAACATATCAGCATGGACCTCACACAGGGTATGCGGGAAGTCCTATTGACAGAGGCTTTCTGTGGGCCTGTTTCATCTTTACACACATTCGAAAAACCTGCTGAACAACACACCGGATCCGCCATCGAGGCCGTCTGCAATTGGTATGTTGAAAACATTGTTAAGGACGTCTCAGGAGCCGGGATCCTTTTTGCACCACTCCACCGATGCTTTAAGAGTACGAGACCCGTTGGTGGCTATTTTGCCGAGGCAGTCACCGATCTCAAAGAATTACAAGCTTTTGTCCGTACATTTGGTGGCTATGGAGTTGACCGACTTGACAGAATGATGAAAGAACATACAGCTGCCCTTTTGAACTGCATCGACACATCACTAAGGGCAAATCGAGAATCATTAGAAGCGGTTTCTGGAAGCATTCACTCTGGTGATCGGATAGAACGAGAAGCAAATGTCAGACAGATAATCGATGTAGAAACAGTAATGGGTTTCTGTATTCAAGCAGGTCAAGCCATTGCTTTTGACTCACTTTTAGCAGAAGCTGGTGGGGCGGTGCTTGCAGAAGGTGCACCATTGATACACTCGTTAGTAACCTCGGTTGCGACACATCTACCTTTGGAGGTGCCTGAGAAAAATGAAATTAGGAGGATGAGAAGGGTGGCCAACAGTGTAGGAGTAGTTCATGATCATGATTCTGAGTGGGTGAGAGAAATATTTGAGGAAGTTGGTGGTGCAAGCGATAATTCATGGGGATTGCTGCCTTACTTGTTCTCCACTTTCATGACTTCTAATATCTGGAATACTACCGCATTCAATGTTGACACAGGAGGCTTCAACACTAATATTTACTGTTTAGCAAGGTAAAGTGCTTCTAACTATTTTTACCGAAAGTATATGGGCATATCCTTGAGGTAACTAAAACGGGTCCGGCCGAGTTAGACATCTATTGAATTTGTGTATTATAAAGAAAATTATTTTAAAATAACATTTTTATTTTTAAATATAACAAAATGGTATATTGTATACATTACAAATATGAATTGGGGGAATATAACCTGCTCGACCAATTTGGCCCGTTTCTCGTTTCACCAAGTATTTTTATTAAACTATTTGACATGTTAGAAATATAATATAACCTGAAACGACCCGTTCATAAGTAAGTAGGTCGAAAATGACATGTCGGCATATTTTCGTACTCATGGAATATATATAATACAGTAAATTTTTTTTTTCACTTTTATATGTAATTATTAGTAGTTATTAAAGATTATATGTCCTTGCATATTGGTTCTTTAACTGGTTTATCTTGAGGAACAATATAATAAGGGTTGAGTTCTTTTTCTAATTTTACTTTGTTTACAGGTGTATTTCTGCCGTGATCGCTGGAAGTGAGCTAGTTAGAGTTGAAAGAGAACATCAACAGCGACGGTCCTACTCAAACGGGCATGCCAGTGATACTGCAGAGGCTGAAATGCCAGATCACCAGTCTGTTGAATCAAACATCAAGTCCACAATGCATGTTTTTGTCAAAATTTCTGCAGGCATTGCACTGGATTCCTGGAATGAATACGACAGGTAACAGTACTAGTTTATTTAACACAAAGGTGTATTAGATGATTTCACCACAATAAGGCACTCTATAAAGTCTGCTATATTTGTGCAGGTCTCATCTGGTGGCAAAACTAATATTCTTGGACCAATTATGTGAGATCTCTCCATACCTACCACGAACTTCACTTGAAATGCACGTTCCTTATGCTATTCTACGTTCCATATACAGTCAATACTATGGAAACTCTCCTTCTAACCCTCTTGCACTTTTAAGTATATCATCACCACGTAGTTCTCCAGCTGTATCCATGGGACACTCATCTCCTGCCGTCAGACATCCTTATGGTGATTCAACACCACAATCGAGTGTTTATGATTCAGGTTACTTCAAGCCTGGATCAGCACATGGCCACGATCAGCCCTATGAAGGGCATCCGAAAAGCACTGACCACAAACATAGAAATGTGAGACGATCATCGGGTCCATTGGATTACAGCTCAAGCCAAAAAGTGAAGTCTACGGAAGGGTCGACATCTGGTAGCAGAGGTCCTAGTCCACTGCCTAGATTTGCTGTGTCACGATCTGGTCCCATATCATATAAATAGTCTGGTTGGAGCATATATTGTAACAGAAATTTATTAGTGTGTGTGTCTTCCCATAAATCTTTACTTTGAATCTGAGTTCTATAAAAGTAATCAGCAAATGACTGCCTTCATCTTGTAATATACGACCATCACTATTTTTTCGTTCTTTTACAATTGAAATGTGTACAGTGGTTGTAGGTCCTTATAAACAGGATCTCAATGAGCCTTAAACGACTTATAGTTCTCTGAATAAATCCAAAGTAACTATGAGAGACAATAACCGTGAATACAAATATTGACGCGGAATATCAATATCTATACCAAGATGAACACAAGAACAAAATAATAAACTTGCTATTACTATTACTATTTGATTGTGAATTCTCAATCAACTCTCATATTTCTTTACAATACTATTCTACGTTCCTTTTATACGATTAAGGAACCCTAAAAGCGTTAAGAGATAATGCTTATCTCTTCCTAGAATAACGCTAAGAGATAACTATTACAACCAGACTTAACTATTTGATAAAACAGTATTAACTTTAATACTGCCAGACCTAAGTTAAAGCTGGCAGACTTAACTTGCTCTACCAGACTTAACTTATATAATTAACAGTACTAACTATCCTTATCAGTACTAACTATAACTAACAGACTTAACTTTAATACTAACAGTATTAAGTCCGTTTACAATATTTTCCTAACAATCCTCCCCTAACTTGATCTTCATGCATGAACTTCAAGTTCCTTCAGAATATTCTTGATCTTTAAACACTTTAAGCTTCTTCTTGGGGTTTAGAGGATTGTCTTAAACTTCTGTCTTCAAAATAATAAGTCTTTATGTCTTCAAATCTTGACAGCAACTAGTCTTTAACTCTTGTATCAGCAACCTTGACAATGTTGTACATCAAAACATAAAGTTTCAGTCTATTCTCATCACTTCCAGGTGTGTTAACTCCTGTGAGAGGTGAATCATTGAAAATGTAAATGGATTTGATGTCTCTTTACCAGTTAGCCATTAACTCTGGAGTAGTCAGTTCTTTGGCCACCAGAAAGGTGTATGT